>MU223090.1:1379356-1406201 GCA_018584345.1 Thuja plicata
TGGATAGAAGGCAACAGGTCAAATCATGCAGGCAGATAAGATGAATAATCTCATATTCAGTCTTGTGTGTACCTGGTGAAGAAGGACTATGTTGAAGTGTATGGTGAATTAACAAGGCCAAATTTACTGCATACAATACCTGCCCTCAAATTGTCTTGATCTTGGCTCTGAATTTATGGTTGTTCCTTCCCTTGTCCAACACTCTTTTTTTGCAATTTAGACTCTCTTCTTCCTCTACGACTCAAATATTTTGAGGAAGGTCGACCGATTAAACTTTGTTGTGTATTATTTGAACAACCGCTGACTGTTTTCTCAAACCTCCTCCATGATGTAAGGTGGCAACATTTTTTTTCTGCTTCTCTTAAAAAAGAGAAAAGCCTTCAAACCCTAGCCCTAGTTGCTTGACCAATATCTCAATAGCCTCAATCCTAACACTGCTTGGCACTCTGAATATCCTCAGCTTCTCACTTGGCACCTCTACTTCTCAATCTTGATCGGTTGCTGCACCTCTACTTCTCAATCTTGATCTTCTACTTTTTCTTCTCCAATGGTATGATGAAAAAATCTCACACCTCACACGCTCAGTATTATAGCTAGGAATTTTCTTCCTTTAGGCCCAGAATTGTCTTTGAGTAACTGGTCTTAACTCGCTGCCCAAATTGAATGAAATCTGTTGCCTAAATGAGACTAAGTCGCTGCTTATCTGGAGACTCAATCATATAAAACATTTAAAATCATATAACTAATTTAATAATATATTTATCTATTCATATATTTTTTATATACTCATTCTATCTCTCCATATCATTAAATAAAATTGAAAAATAATAATTTTAAAATTAAGAATCAATGCAGTACAAGAAATTGGTCCTGCCCTTGGTTTGCAGCTAGAGGGAAAAATGAATTCTACTATTTATTCTTTGATAGATTTATTGGGTTTTCAGAATACTCCAGTTTAATTGTGAATTAATACTTTCAAATGACCTTCAAATTGGAACATGGCATCTTCCAACAAGAGTCGAAGGGTTTCTATGGAACGTCGAGAAATCTGGGTTTCGCCAAAGAGGGGTGATGTTTGTACTCCAAATTTGGTTACACATGCACAATATGGTGAAGGGCTTGACTGGGAGGTCGTGGGTATCTCTATTGTGGGTTTTGAAATGAATTCACAAGATGCTTAGGGGAGTGTATGACTAAGTTCAACTCCTACAATGTGTTTTAGTGGTTGGGCTTCGGGATGGTCGCCTCCTCTTTCTCAGTCGGTGCCCGTGAATATGCAGACCAATAAGGGGAGTGGATGGGAGATGCCCACTCCATCTGAATGTGCAAGTGGTTGGTCTACCGGATGGCCAAGTCAATCTCAACCATTTTCTTTGCTGGCAGAAAATACTAAGATGGAAGAATAAGGACATGACAATTAGTTGGAAAATGGGTGCTGAAAGGTGATTTTCTATGATCATTTTTTGGGTATTTGCATCCAGTGATTTTGTGGCAAAGGTCCAAAAATATTTTGTAATGTTTTAATTTTTTGGGAGATCACTATATGGTGTGTATTTTTCATATTTTTATGCCCTAAATATCTTGATCTTGATATAATTGTAATGTTCATACTAATATGATATTTTGTAATGAGCAAGGATTCCAAGTTTCTTGCTGGCTCTTTCCCGTATGAGCTCTCAAACAAGGTTAATATTTAATATATTTAGTGGCTTGCCCACTTTTGATTTAAAAAAATTAAGATTCAATCAAAATAATATGTTTGAAATATTGTCTTTAATAAGATCATTCAGAAATAAAAGCATTAATAAATTTATGATGATAATGATAGTAAGAAAAATTAAAATTGTCGCTTTTAAATATTTATCATAGTTGTATAGAATTATTCATATGTATTCTATTCATTTTTCAATAGATTAAAAAAATATAGATTATTAATTTTATTAAATGATATGTTTTTGATTAAGGGTAAAGCAGTTTTTGAAGGGAACAATAACCTTTTACAAAATACTGAAGATAGACATATGGCAGCAAAAGCATAGACAAACAGAAAAAATAAAAAACAACAGCTGGGGTAAAAGAAAATAATGCATATTGAACCCCACCAGCAAGAGCACCCTAGCAAAAGACGACAATAGAAAACCAGCCCCAACAACCAAGATTAGGCCTGCTTCAAGATCTCAAAAGACTCATCCATCACAAATTTATATTTGTCGATGGCATCTTTGAGATCTTTAATAGCTTTGGAGTTCCCCTGTTTCACTTTTTTGGCACTTGCCCTTGTACGAGTCCCTGGGCCATCAACGCTGGAATCAACAGTATTATCCAAATCAACCACAATAGTATTGGAGTTCCCATCCAGCATAGAAAGAAGAGCCCTGAGATTACTGTCTGTCACTTTCATTCCCTCATAATTATTTTTCATCATTCTGCTGAGGGTTTCTTCAATGCTCTGGATGCGGCTTTCAGTGGTACACTAGCGGAAGTTAACGACGGTATTGATCCTTAGCTCAAGTTTCTCCAAAAGTCTTTTTTCCAAATTCTCCTCCTGATCTTCCTTGGTTGCATCTTCTTTCAGAGGTTTAGCAAGTAAGATGGCCAACTTATTAACCCTGTCCTGGAGGTCATCATACTTTTTGTTGATGTCTCTTATCTCTTCTAGAAGCCAGGTGTTCAACTGCAGATCCATATCAGCCCTTTCCCTAACAACTTGAATAAACCTACAGGGATCTTGGGTTTTGTTGGTCTCATTTCCATGAATATCCCCAGTTTTACCTTTACCTTTTTTATTGTCCTCAGACCCCATAGCCTTGTCCCCTTTCGAAGTTCTTCCAACAAAAGACACAGACTCCGTGTAGTTCACCAGAACAGGGGTAGTATCAGAAATACCCTTTTCTTTAGTTTTCAGACTAGGTTGACTAAGATTCTTAGTAGGGGAATTAGGTCTTTCCTCCTCCACATCTGTAGGGTCATATATAGAGTTATTTTTATCCTGGTCCTCCGTTTCCATTCCTTCAGGGCTGCCTTTACTGTATTTTTTACTATCCTTAGAGGAACCAGATAAGTCATGCTCAAGGGCCTCTATGTCTTCCTCCATTTCCATTCCAGTTTCCTCAGAGAGGAATTTAGAGGCTTCCCCTTTTTCTTTTTGCACATTCTTTTCCTTAGCCTCTGTTTCGCTGTCCGTGCACATGCCTTCCTCCTCTGTGAGGATCTTGATATGCTCTTCACCACCAGTATTGACTTTCCCCTTCTTCTTACTCCCAAGTGTGTTGCTCTCAGAAGGCAAAGATATTTTTCCTTTCTTGCCTCTATTCGAGTCTTCTTCCTTAGGGTTGTCCTGCATCTTAAACTTGGCATGCTCATATATTAACAAGATAAGCTTGTCATGGAGGATAGGCGAAGAAACATTCTTCCTGTTCTCCAAAATACTATTTTTCAGAGACTTAAGAAGAAAAAAAGGAAAAGTGATTCTCCTATTGTAGTGGAAATGATTTATCAACATGAAATGAAAATTGTAAACCCTAGTATACCGACCCTCAAGGGTAAAATACTGCATCATAACTTTGGCAACCTTAGCCCAAAAGAGTTTCATATGGTCCCGCAGGAAGAAATCACTCGACTGTTTTACAAGAATTTTTCTTTCCACCTTAGACTTAGGGTACATTTTAGCAGCATTTTTCACCATGACAACCCCTCTATAGTATTTCAGACCAGACAACTTAAGACCCGTAATTTCTGAGATAAGTTTTTTGGTTACCCTAAAAGTCCTACCACACAGAGTTACCTGGCCATTGTCCCAACTGTCCACAAATTCCTTGGAGATGTCCTTATCATTTCCATGGAGTCTCTCCATATACTCCGTTACCCCACCTTGCCTAAGTCTCTTCCAGAATTCTTTTTCTTTCCTCCATTTGCAGACCGACGGTTCTTCCCTTTTTAGCTTTCCTCCCATACTGCTAGAGAACCAGTGATCAGAATATGATAGAGCGAAAGAAAAAAGGGGTTTTTGTGAATGAATGATAGTGAAATTGTGTCCATTAATATAAATGATATCACTTCTCCCATAAGTGTTATAATTAATGCACTTACTGTCATGCATGTGAAGCTCAAAATTGAGGCAACTCTGATTACTACCCTTTCTTGTCATCATTATTGGGAATATTTCTGGGTTTGTGCCTGATTTGATCATACTTCACTAGATTAGCGATATCAGTATTTAATCCTTGATAGCCATTCCATACTCTGACGTCATCACTAAAAGCACCCACATTAGCCAGGCTGTTAGCCACATAATTGGACTCTCTGTAGGCATGACTGGCATAGGTGACTTCGAATCTATTAATCAGATTTTTAATTTCATCAAAGATATGACTAGTATTCCATGAGGGAGAATTAATACCATTTATACAATTTATTGTATTCATTGAATCTCCTTCTAGCCACAATTTAGAGAAGTTCTGCATTTTAGCAAGTTTACAAGCATTAAGGGACACCATAGCTTTGGCCATATGACTTGTTTGATATCCTATAGGGTGAGCCGAGGCCGCAGTACACTTTCCTTTAGAATTTCTAGCTATGCTCCCACATCCTGCTCTACCAGGGTTTCCTTTAGCCGTACCATCAAAATTCACTTTGAGCCATGCAGGAGGAGGAGAGCTCCAAACCGCAGAATCCCAGGGAGAAATATGGGCTTTATACTTTGATTTGAAATCCCAAGTTTGAAGGATTTCCTTATCATTAATCCCTTCCAAGAGCTTAGGTTTTAGCTCGATTGCAACTTTAGTGTTTTCATTAACACTGTTGATAATTTTAGATCCAATCAAGATAGGAGTAGAATTTTTGTCTCAGAATATCCTATTATTCCTTTCTTTCCAAATTATCCATATAACATGAGGTCCTGTATAATCCCAAACAAGTTTTCCCAATTGGTGTTGGAAAGGTGATTTCCATTGTTCCAAAAAATATTGAATAGTATTGGGGAACACCCAGCTAACTTTCTAGTGCTGTAACAACACCCTCCAAATATCCTTTGTGAACTGACAATGAAGTAGAAGATGAGTAGAGGTCTCAGCTTCTTGCTTGCAGAGATAACATCTATTAGGGATAATCCATCCTCTTTTCTTCAGATTTTCAGTAGTTAGGATTTTGTCCTGAGTAAACAGCCAATAAAAGAAGTTAATTTTAGGGATCAGAGAAGTAAACCAAACCTTAGCTCCTTTAGATTCCTCCTCCGTTGGGTTGATCATTGAGTAGGAAAAGGCCACATAAAAGGTACCATTAGGATTAGGGGCCCAGCTTAGCTCATCTTATTTATTATTTTTAACGACTAAGGGAGAAAGATCCAGGTTAATATGTTTTAGGATGGGGTCAATATCATTCAAGTTTAACCATTTATTTTCCCTCCAATAGTCTACCACTTTACTGCCAAATCTGATTTTACACACGACCGCAATGTTTTCCATGCCAGGGTACTAGATCAGAGGTTTATCTCTAAACCAAGAATCATCCCAAAAATTAATTTTCTACCCGTTGCCAACTTTCCATCAGGCCCCTTTAGCAGCTAGGGGTCTAGCCTTCAAAATTCTATTTGAAATCACTGAGCTCTGAATAGCAGTGGGAGAAGAGAGGAAAGAATCAATAGAGGGTGACTCAAAAAGATACTTGGACTTAAGAATTTTATTCCAACCTTTCTCTCCTTCAAACGTTCTCTAGCATTGCTTAGCTAGGAGAGCCAAATTGATGTCCTTAATTCTTCTGATACCCAGACCACCAAGTTTGACCAGCTTACAAACTTTTTCCCAAGCCACAAGGTGAATTCTATCTTTAACTTTAGTTCCAGACCATAAAAGTCTTTTCTGGATTTTCTCAATAGTATCTGCATACTTAGAGGGAATTTTGAAAAGACTCAAGGCATAAACAAGAAGGTTTTGGAGCGAGTTCTTAAGCAATAGGACTTTTCTAGAATTGCTGAGGAGGGATCCTTTCCAACCAGAAAGTTTTTTATAGAACTTGTCCACAATTGCCATCCAGAAGGAATCAGGAGGTTTACTCCCCAATGGCAGACCCAGATAGCTTGAGGGGAGAAAAACAATAGAAAATCCTAGGATGGTCACCATTCTCCTCTGCCGATCCAAGGGAGTGTTGAAGAAGAAGAGGGAGTTTTTATCCCAGTTGATTAACTGACCAGTAGCTGAGGAGTAAGAATCAAGAGCTTTCTTGATAGCTATAGCTTCTTTAATAGAGGAAGATCCCATAAGGATAGTGTCATCCACAAACTATTTGTGAGAGCTTGGAGGGCAGGAGGATGAAGGGAGAAGGCCAAGAATCTTCCCTTCCAAAACCCCTTTAGAGAACATTCTCCCAAGGCTTTCAACCATGATAGAAAAAAGAATGGGGTAAATAGGGTCTCCTTGGCAGAGGCCTCTTGACAGAAAGAAGAGATTAGAGGCAGATCCATTCACCAGTACAAAAATAGAAGGGGAACCAATGAGTTACTGAATACGACCAATCACTTTCATAGAGAAACCAAAGGCAGATAGAACTTTGCAAAGGAATTTCTAGTCCACTCTGTCGTAAGCCTTAGAAAGTTCCACCTTCATGAGGAAACCATTCCTTTTTGAAACCTCTAGTGAGTGAATGTTCTCATCAACAAAGATAATTGAATCCAGGATTTGCCTACCCGGAACAAAGCCATTTTGCTGAGGGGATATTAAAACTGGGAGAATTTTTAGGATACAAGTCGTGAAAACTTTAGATATAATCTTATAGAAAGTGTTACATAAGCTGATAGGTCTAAAGCTATCAGCATTATCCACTCCTGGCCTCTTAGGGATGAGGAAAAAAAAGGTGGAATTAACTTCTCTCAGCAGATAGCTAGAACCAAAGAACTCTTTGACCGCATCCGAGATGTCTTTATCCACAATATGCCAAAAGGACTCGAAGAAGAAGTGAGGGAATCCATCCAGGCCTAGAGATTTTTCTCCTTCAAAAGAGAAAGCAACCGCTCTTATTTCCAGAGTAGACAAAATTTTGGCCAGCATCTTATTATCCTCTCTTGATAGAATACAAGGGATCAAATCCAGCAGCTGGTGTTGATTGTCCTCAGAGAGGTCAGGGTCAGCTTTGAGAAGGGAGGAAAAATAACTAGTTAGTTCTTTCTTAATATCCTCTTCCTTGCTCAATTTCCCCTGATTTCCATTGATATGTTCTATTCTTTTAGCATCCTTATGCTTCTAGGCAGTAAGGTGGAAGAACCTAGTATTTTTATCACCCGCACAGAGCAAAAGTGCTCTAGAGTGTTGTATCCAAAAAACCTCCTCCTTAGAGATAATATTGTGATAATCTACTACAATTTTATTTTCCTTGATTTTGTTGTCCTCAGTCAGGCCCTCTAGATCAATAGTTCTTTGAATTTCTTCGAGATCAGCTTGGATCTGACTTTTATTTTTAAAAATATCTCCAAACTCTTCTTTATTCCAGACCTTGACTCTGCTTTTGATGTTTTTAAGTTTTTGAACCACTCTGTACATCGTTGTTCCCTCCACTTGGATATTCCACCATTCTTCAATATGCTTGGCAATGTTTGGGTGATGCATCCACATTTTTTCAAATCTAAATGAATAGTTCCTCTTCCCCGAAATAGGATTCGCTTGAATAGATATAGGAGAGTGGTCAGAACCAACTCTAGGAAGAGAAGACAAAGAATAATCATAGAGAAGAATCTAGTCCAAAGTCAAAAGGGATCTATCCAGCCAGACTTGAATCAAATTATCCCCAACTCTTCTGTTAGACCAAGTAAAGTTGCTACCTCTAAGTTCAAGGTCCAAAAGGGCTTGGTTATTGATGAAATCCATAAGAGAAACTCCACTATCAATCTAAGAAGAGATACCACCCATTTTTTCAGTGTCTATCAGGGGAGTATTAAAGTCTCCAGCCACCATCCAATAATCATTCTTAAAGTTACTTCTTTCCACTTCCAGTTTGCACCAGAATCTATCCCTTCCAGTTTTTGAGTTGGGAGCATAAATGTTAGAGAGGAACCAAGTGAAACCATCTCGAATATGATTGAATCTTATAGATGAGATATTGCCTTCTGATTTGATAAGATCCCCAGAAATAGTGTTAAGGTTCCAAAAGGCAGCAATACCACCTGAAGCTCCCACTAAGCTACACCCAATGACACCACAATTTTTAAACCCTTTTATCTTTTCAACTTTATCTCTTGTCATTTTAGTTTCTTGTATAAGAATTATATCTGGTTTCTGATTTCTGAATAAGTTTCTCAGAACATCCTTCTTGTGGGGGCTATTTAATCCCCTGATATTCCATGAAATAATCTTCATTTACAACTTTTGGGCACAATACTAGATGGTCCTTTGTCACCCATCCGCTATACTTTGTCTACTCTCCTAATCTCTAGTGAAGTTGCTTTTAGGTCAGCCTCTAGGAGGTTTTGGAGTTCCCACATCCGCTTTCTTAGCTCTAGTTAACATACCTCCTTGGGGCACCCCTGAAATACTGTTGGTTTGTTTCTTCTTACTAGTAGAAACCTCACTCCAAGGGTCTCCTCCATCTTCTAACAAAGGGTTAGATTCTTCAATCGAGTCTACCCAGCTAGGGTTTTTCTTAGGAGTTTGAGGGCTAGGGATATTGTCCATCGATTTAGCAATTAGATCAATAATAACATCTAAAGGGGAGTAGACATTCTTAATATAAAGGGTTTCCATACCTTTCTGATCTCCATCAATTTCTCCTTCTTCAAAGAAGTCCTCTGGCTCTGTTGACTTTGACGGAGGAGGGACCTCACAGCTTGTTTGGTTATCATCCCCCCATGAGGCATTCAAGAGACTAGCAGCAACATCTTTCTCTGTAAATATCACTAGTTCTGTCAATGTAGGAGCTGGGGCATTTGGCAATGATTTTTCCTTCCAGACCTTTCTTAGTTCCTTCGGAGGAGGGCTTTTTTCTTTTTGAGTTTTGAGAGGGCACTCTTTCGCTCTATGACCTAATTTATTACAGGAAAAGCACACAAAGGGGATTCAAACTCTACCTCTTGTGACCAAGATCAAAGCTTAGATTTAATCACTATATTTCTTGGGAGGTATGTCATCTGGAGGATTTTGACACAGATGCTAGCATACACCCTTCTCGTTTTAGCCACCGTCATAGGATCAATTAATAAGAGATCTCCAAATGAACTAGCCAATCCTCCCAATACATCTTCATGCCAGTATTCGAGAGGGAGCCCTGGGAATCTGACCCAGATCGGAGTTGAGATAAATAATGCTGAATCATTTAGAACCAGATTAGGGTACCACTTACGCAGGGTAAGGGAAAATTGGCCTAGCATCCAAGGGCCCCTGCAGAGAATATGAGAAAGATCTTCCATATTGGAGAATTTGAATGAAAATAATCCTTTCACCATTGCGGAAATATTGACTTGCCCTTTCAAAAACCATTTCCTCTTAGCAAACAATCTAACAACTTCAATATTAGGTCTTCCTCCCGCAAACTTTCCTATCAGGGTCATTTCCATTGCTAAAATGGAATGATTGATCAGAGGATCTGGGATAACAATAGAAAATTCTCCTTTAGCCAGGTTGGATATCACATTAACCATAGGAAAGGTAGATTTCCCTGTTGGTTTAATACCAAAGAGGCCTGCCCACTTTCCCTTGGGAACTGACACTCCAGCTTTACAAGATTCTTGACCCTGTCGAGGACCGTTAGAGGGGCCCTCATTTGAGCTACTGTCGGAGGCAAAAATTCTAGTTGACTTCAATCCATTTTGGTCAACATCAACCATGATTTCATTATGCTAGGGAGGGATCCCACCCACTGGGTGGAGTATAGAATCTAGAGCAGGTACTGTACCTATAGGAGTTGCACCACCATGGCCAGGATTTGAAAGCAGGTTCCCGCTCAAGTTCGCAAGTTTCCCGCTTGAGGTTTCCGCCATACCAAGATCTTTTAAAAAATATGTTTTGTAATGTTTTTAACTTACTTTCAATTTGAATAAGACTTCATAAACTACATAATATATAACATTCATTTATTTATTTTTTTTATATCTATAATCAAAAGATAATGAAAATCGTATAACTAATTTAAATATAATTAAAAAAAAACACTTTTAAAATTTAAGATTCAATAAAAATAATATGTTTGAAATATTGTCTACTAATAAAGTCATTCACAAATAAAATTATTAATAAATTTACGATAATAATTATATTTTAGTTTTTTAAAATGAAGTCTTTGTATTCTAATATTGTCCACTAATAAAGTCATAAAAAAGGAGGTGACCATAGGAATGAATGTGGATGTTTGTTGTGAGGAGGAGGAGGTGACCATAGGAATGAAGGTGTATGTACTCAGAGAGAGAGAGAGAGAGAGAGAGAGAGAGAGAGAGAGAGAGAGAGAGAGAGAGAGAGAGAGAGAGAGAGAGAGAGAGAGTTAACTTAAATAAACTGGACCTCTGCATGCAGAAAGGATGGAATAAAAAACTCTCGGCAACGGTTAAAGAGAGGGGAAAACATTTATAAAGGAGGAAACGGTGGGGAAAAGGATTGATGGGAGAAAGTTGTAGGGGAGTTTTGGATAGAAGGAGCATTCAAAAGAAAAAGGGTGTTTAACAAGGTTCAAAAATTGTTTTATATTTTAAAATTGTGTTATGAATTAGATGTTTTAGGAAATTATATGTGTTCTAGAGAAGTTTATACTATTTTTTGTTGGTAGCAATTTTTTTTTCTGGAAGTTGTTCTCTATAAAGATAAGATTTGCTTGCTGAGACCTGCAACAAATTTGAGTTAAGATCCAACATCGTTATGAGAAAACTGCATACATATGCTTATTTGATGAAAATGATTGATCGCTGCCCAAATCTGATTTCTTACTGAAGGATGTTAGACTTTTTAATTTTCTTTTTCCAAATTAGCACCATAGCTCAATGTGTATTTATTTTAGATTGACTCCTGCTATGTCTCTATTCAATTCATGTTTATTTAATGATCTTTGAGAAATAAATCCAAGCATATTCTTAATCGTATGCTAGCTCAATATTCGATTGGTTGAAACTATAAAAAAATGGAAGTCTTCATATTTTTCGATTAATTATGTAAAAGCTAAGGTAAGTTTGGATTCATGATTTTTTGTGGAAACCAAAAAAACTGGTCTAGTATCGATGAAGGTATGTTTGAACTATGTTTGGGGAATTGCTAAATTCATAGCCTTGCCATAAGAGATTCACTAGATTCCTTATCATAATTTTTTTTTTCAATTTTCCTGCCAACTAGTATTGTTTGCGATTAAATTGAGACCATAATAGAAAATAAAAGACAAATGGTTCATGCTTGCAAACTGCATGTGAATACTTGGGTCTGTGAAATTTATTAAAACTTTAGCCATTATTCTAGCTATTCTGATCGTTTGAGAAAAAATTAATGTACTTCCAAACACTTCACAAATGTATGATAGGATTTTGTTTTGCAGAACTTTGTAGCACCTCTTTGTTTGATTTTGTTTGTCTTATAATTAATACTTTTGGTTATGTTCCTCAACCACACACTACTCTAAATTCTTGTAGGTGTTGGTCTTTGTCCATAGTTTTTCTTTGAATGGATTTTGAAGATGTTTATTTAGGTTGGGAAGTAATCTCACATTAATCCAAATCAGAACCATCAGTGGCTGGGATTTTTCTTTTCTTCTCACATGTCTTATAAATTTAAGTGAAAGGGGGTTTGGAAATGTATTTTTAATTCCTACATAAATGGTAATCATATAAATTCTTTCAGGTCTATATTTTGTTCCTATAGCATGTTCCTCTAGTGTATTATCTTTTATTGATATTATTCTTGATTATTATGGAAAGAGTGTTGAATATCGATTAACCATATGATGGTAATTATGACTTCATTTTTACCTTCCAGTAGAAGTCTCGTAAATGAATGCTTTCACCAAAGAAATTTGTTTTTAATTTGCAAATGTTTTCATAAATATGTTGGTTGTTTTTATTTCCCTCTTCCATATCTATGTTATCTCTACTTAGACTAATGAGGAAAGTAGATAGCTCATATCTTGCTCATATCTTGAGATTTGTAAATGGAAAGGTGTTCGATGGCTTAGGAGATCAGAGCATGCAGATTGACAATTTTTTATAAAGGTAAATATGTACAAGTTTTGAATGGTACCCAAAACCATTTACAACTTAGAACAAAAGATAAACAAGAAAAGCCCTTAAAAACATTGAAAGTCTGCTATACAGATGGATAGTTGTTCGAAGGCATATTTGATACTTGTTCTTTATGAAGTTATGGTCTTGTACTTGATGTATATTTCTTACTTATGATGTAAGATGCACGTCATGTTGTTCGACATCCTGATGTATTGGATATTTTTACTTCTCATTGATTATGGATAGGTTTGTATGATCAATATTATGGTCGACTGCCTTATGTTGTACTTCCTTGTGAGTTTTTGGATATTATATGAAAATTTGGAGAACAATATTTATTTAATTTATTAAGTATGATTCTTGTTAGCTAGTCTTAGCGATTAACTGACTATGACTATTGAATCGACATCTGATGATTTTTTTACCTTATTTTCTTATGTGGATTCCATTGGAAATATTGGTCATTACAATAAGCCAAAAAAGAATATTTATTCTTTTATAAATACTTACCTCTTCTCTGGTTGGCCTGATGGTAATTTAACCATTAAGTGATTTGTGAGCCTGACTTTCACTTGGTCTTCTTGATGTCAACAATTCGGTCTCATATCCTAACTTCAATGATTTGATCTTTTGTTGGGTTTACGAGTTCAGAAAAACCTCTGACTTCCTGATCATGAAGCAAAATTTAAATGTTTTATCTTCTTTCTAAAGTTTCTATTCAGGTCCAAATGTATCCTTTGGAACTTTTTCACTTTATTTATGTTTGGTTGTAGAGTATGGGAGGTGGCCCGGCCATCCCAATCTCTTATGGACACCAAAGTTTTCTAAATCCTTCTAGGAAAAGTGATTAGGTCCATGCTCAATTGAGTGGAAAAGCCTAAAGTATTTCTATATATAAACTTTCTAAGAGCATATTGTATATTACACTTGGCGTTTGTTCATTTATGTCCCTTTAAATTCAAAAACTTCAATTTCTATGATATTTTCACTATATAGTGGCTCTCAAGGGGACAAGGATTGCAAAAGATGGAGAGAATCTAGAAATCTAAATAAAGATCAGTTCTTAGTCCATTGGGCACAAATTCAGGGAATAAGGGGAGAACATGAAGCTACATGCAGAAGGGAAGAGAGAAAAATGGGCAGAAACTAAAATTGAACAAGCCAAAACTAACTAGACCCTATAGTACATCAAAATTTTATTTACAAAAAGGATAGGGAAAGAAGCTCCTACCTCTAGGAATGATCTTGATTTCTCATGTGAACCCATTAACAGGATGAGAAAAATTTGACCCACTACACAAAAGGGATATGTATTTATGTTGTGCTTGCAACCTTAGAAAAATTATGTAGGTCAAATGGTGACTTACCATATATAAGAATTATTTCTGTATAAGATTTAGCCAAAAAGAAATTTTCCATCATATGTCTCCTGAATACAATCAGTCACAACCCAATCTTTATTTCAGACATATAACAATCATTAAAAAATGCAACCAGACCATCTAATTTAGCAACCAAATCTCCATATTCTTTTTCATTAGCGGAAGAATCACCAACCATGATTTGAAGGAAAGGTATAAAAACTTCATCTTCTAGAAAATAATCATGAGTAGGAATCTTTAAGAATTGATTTGGAATGCCATCATTATGAGCATGACCATTTCCATTTGTCTGCAAAATCCAAAAATGTAAGATTCAATATTTATATGTTATTCACTTTTTTGGTCTTGCAACATGATCTCAGAACTATCTATTCCAGAGCCATCTTCAAGGATATATCCCTTCAATATATTTCATCATGAAAAGGAAATTAATTAAAGTTTCAATTAATTTAGAGTCACAAAATTCAAAAAAGGATTGTCTCTAACCTTTGAATTTTCACAAAATTCTGCTGGCAAGAGTAGTGCATTGAATCTACTAATCATTTTCATTTCTTCTATAACATTCTTTCAATTTCTTCTATAACATTCCTTTCATATGAAACATCAATCATGATTTCATTTTGACATGCAAGAGAAGTATAAAACATCAAGGGTTGCTTCTATAACTTATCAACTAAAAAAGAATATGTGCATGTTGTTAATCGTAACCTCTGGGTGTTACAATCTAAAAGTATGAGATCAAACTTAAGAGAAAGGTCTTGTTTTTTCTTTCTTACAGAGAAAAATATCATTGGGAATACAAGAATTTTGGAAAACATTCACCTCTTCAGAAATTTCAACTAAACTATTTCCTCATGCATGCATTTAATTTCTTGGTAGTTTCTTCTCTTCAAGTCGTTCATCAAAAGATTCAAATAATGGAAGACTCATACCTCTTTTAGTATCCCTAGAATCATGATAAAATGTATCTATCCTAACTTCTACAACATGATATTTCTCATTCACAATCCCACACTAGAAGTCAGCATCAGGGCCCTTCAAGAACCAATTTCGGATGAAAACCTTCTTGCATTCATTTGGTGGTGTTTCTTGTTTAGGAGAAATAAATTATTTCTCACTCATGCATGCCAATAAAGATTCCAAATTCCTACCTTCAACTTGTTGTTGAGTTCTTTCTTGTTGGTGATTATGTTCCCAAGGTACTTACAGGTTAGTCAATTCAATCAACATTTGTACAGTATCTTGCGGACCAAGAACCGAGAAGTTATAACATAATGATTCTTTATCCTTTTTCAATAATGTTGATCCTTCCACTACAACCTACAATTGATAAACCTATTGTTCAAAATTATTGATTTGATAATACTTATGAATTACACTTCTTAATAGTAGTTTATATTGGTGATATTTAGAAGGAAAAATTATTCCTTTCATCTTCACAAATGCTTTCTTTAAAATTATTTCAAAGATATTGAAGCATTTTATCATCTTCGGCTATTATTTATTCAATTGATGGTACATGTTTCTTTATGAATTGGCTTCCTCGCTTGGCTTGACATTTAACCATTTTTTCAGACCTTTTTAAATAAACAATCACCAACCTTCTTTTCTCAGAAGGCACCATTGAATATCTGAAAAACCAAAACACACTTGGCTCTCTTTACTCTCCCTAGTAGAGTCAACAAAAATATGTTATTTGCAGATTTTTTCTTTGAGAATAACTCCTAATAATGACACTTTATGCCCTGATTAAGATTAAAATAGTAATCAACAATTGGAGGGATCTATGTTGAACAAATGATCCTCCTCTGAATTTTTGAGGGACAAATCCCTCTTAAGATGTAATTTATGTTTTGGGTATTCTTTTAGCATGAAATCAATAAAGATAAACTAAGTTTTGGAGTATGCCTACACTCCGTTGTATCACCTATGTAAAATGAAATAGCGCCTACACCATGTTTCAGAGTGCCTAAGTTGTTTTGGCACCTGCACCATGTAGAATATTGCCTATGTATTTTTTTTGTCAATTTTGCATTTTTTTCAATTGCAACTCAATGTATTTGATTTTTCTATCGATCTGGTAGATGTCAAAAATGTTTTTGATTGATTATTGATGATTTGTCATGTTGTTGTTTTCAAAATCAATTTTGTTTGATGTTAGACATAGCCATTTACTTGATGTGGTATTGATGTCAATCTAATAGGTTGATAGGTTGATTTTGATTTTTTAGTCCTCAATATCTAGAGGAACAAAATTGGATGTGGTCAAAGATGAGAAAGTAGATTATAGGATGATTTATTGATGTTAAATAATCAATTTTGATGATTTTTCTTGATTGATGTGTGTTTGATTTTTCAAAATAGGTTTCCTTTCATAAACTATATGTGAGAGGACTATATCAATGGCCCTCCCATCTGATTTAGGATTTTTGTCATGGTGATAGACGCTTGATTTTCCACTGTGGATTATTGTTTTTATTAGACATGCCATGGTTAAGAGTGAATATAGGTTTACTCACAACATTTGCTGAGAGATGAAACTCAAACTATAACATGTTTCACATTTTGATGGGCGAGAAAGCTATTACCCTGGAAGATGTGTATTATATTATGAGGATCTTGATGATCGCAAGTTGGTATATTATGATTAGGTCTATGATCGTGTTGCTTGGAGATGAGTGTTTGGTGATCTGACTCTTGGAGATAAGACTATCTTATACAGGTATATAAGGCAATATTATGATCCACTTCCATTAGTGTTGGCACCTTTGATTGGAGGATTCTTGATGCCTGATAGATGAGGCCACATATTTTTAGGCAGATAGGGACATATACTTGAGGATATGCTTTCACATACGCGGATATTTTCTTGTGCATCATGTTTTCTTTCTCATTTATATCATGATCTGCACCATGTGGTGTATCAGCATAGTGTTTCACTTTCAGTTGGTGTAGTCTTATTACAGGTTTGGGCTTGAGACCATCTCTCGATAGAGAGACCAATTGCAGAAAGGTCTTATGCTGCTAGACAAGCTTATATCTATGTGTATCATGGATTGATTATCTATTCTCATATGGGAAAAGTAGAGTATCACAGATGGATGCTCGATGCTATAGATTCAGTTTGTTGGCACCCCTTTATTGATTGTGAGCTATAGGTAGAGGATTTTGGTGAGATTACTTTCATTTTTAGACCAAGGTAGACAATTTTTTGGACTCCACTCATTTTGGAGAGGTGTTTTTTCATGTGAGTATTGAGACAGTTTAGCAGAGCACATGGCATACCACTGGGATTAGCTCTATATGCCTGATTTCAGTCTCAAAGATAATTATAGGGAGTGTCTATAGACTATATGACTATGCATGATGATGTTATGGGTCTCCATCTTATGTTTTGGGACTATCGATAAGATACGATAGATGCAGGGGTGACACATGAGTACGTTTAGTGGGTAGCACAATGTCTATTTTAGAGATTCATAGATCCCGCTGAGCCAGTTCCTAACATTCGTGAGTAGGATTCATATCATATTTATGGTTATGGTCATGATTATGATTGAAGATGGAGAGGTTCCAAAGTAGGAGGGGGAAAAGTTAGAGGTGGAGGATCCTGAGGTGGTAGAGTGGGTGGTGGGGTTGTTGGAGTTTCTCCTTGAGTATTTTAAGGGAGAGGTGGGTTATTTATAGCTTCTCTAGGAGGGTAGGGTGGTAGAGGATAGGTTGGAGGCTAGGGTAGAGGCCAAATTGGTGGCTAAGGTGGGCAAGTGGGATAGGTTCAGGATGGTTGTCAGGGTATAGGTGGACATGCTGCTGCTCTATCTAGAAAGATTGGTGGACAAGATCCTCCTATGATGAGGGTACTTTTGGTTCATGGATGGGCACATTGAGGTCCTCGTGCTAGTATACAGGGTAGACATCTAGTTTCTTTAGATTCTCCCATTCCTCATGTGGTTCCTATTGCTCATGCTTCTGCTGTTACTCCAAGTCAAGAAATTCAGATGATACAAGGAGGGATGACATCCTTATAGAGTCTTATTTCTTAGGCTATGAGTGTTATACAGGGTTTAGCTGTAGTAGTAGCTTAGATTCAGGTTATTCAATAGGGTCAGTCCAGCTAGACTCCTACCTAGATAGGGCCTCCTACTAGGATACATACATCTTTTAGACTACCAGGTCCTCCTTCAGACACAAGGGGAGACACAGGTACATGGGATAAACAAAGCTAGATTTTACCCTACTTGATCCGATGTACATATATATCATTGATCTTCACTTTGATAATATAGATTTCTAGACATTTGGTGTACATATTTTGATTATTGACTATCATAGACATTTGATATATTTCTCTCACCCTTCCTTGATGTTTATGTTTTATCTCCTTGTGATGTCATGATATATTGGACTTTATGATTTTGATGATCTATATACCTTATGCAAGTGGATGCAGTTCTATATGGTTTTGAATACCTATTTGTGACTTTTTTTATGCAAGATGTATGGATGCACTTTACTCTTCTTTGATGTTTTATCTGTGTACATTTATGGATATAGATTTGTATTGATGCATAGATGTGGATATACTTATATGCTTAGATGGGGTAATTACTTAGATGAATAATATATGGAGAAATGCTTATATGATGATTCATATTTATGGATGCAGTCTATTGATGTTAGTATTGTACATGTTTTCCATAGGATGGTGCAATGTTTATTTATATGTATTCATAATATCATAATAATGTAATAGATAATAAAAAAGTAAGTATACGAACTTAAGAAAAATGCAACTAAATGATAATGTGATGTACTTAAATGATTTAATAGAATAATGAACCTAAATGGATATTAATAATTTAATGATCAATGAAATGCACCTAATTGGTATAGCGATAATGCTATGTACTTAATGATAGTAAACCTAACAGAAATATAATGATAATGCAACTAAATGATGAAATTAAGGTCTAATTAAATGATTATCCAACTAAATTATGATGTCATTTAAATAATGATTAATGATATGCTTTTGATATGAACATCAAATGAACCTAAATCTGAATGAGATGCAACGAAATGGTAATGAATCTAAATACCTTTAGTGATAATGTTTAATGTAATGCACCTAACATGCAAACTTATGTAATGATTAATGATATACTTATAAATTGTGTAATGCTTAATGAAATGATTTTTATATGCACAAATGAAATGCACTTAACTTAGATGAATCAAGCTAAATGCAAATGCATTATTTTCATTAAAGTCCAACATATTCCCTCCAAAGGAGAATTTTCATGATTTGACCTGGATTAACTTTCCACCCCCCTTGAGAAATCCCATAACAATTAACAATGCAAGATTAATCCAAAATTAATGCAACGTGGAAATGCTACTAAACTTGTCACTTTTTTATGGATCTTTTTATTTTACAAATATCATCATTGAGCTCTTTGTGTATCATTGAAATTAGTACAACCCTCACTGATTAGATTTTCAACCATGGTCCAGTAGGAATACCGCTTTATCCTTTTTCAATGTTGCAAGTGATTCCTAGCATTAAAGATATGGAAAATCTAAATGGACAAGGTATTCTTTTGCATAGAGAAACAAATATTTTGATCCCTTTCATATACAAACATCCTCGATGATTCTTTGATGACCATGTCCTTAGATGGATTTCCATACTTCTATGAATTAGTATTACAAGAAGAAAATATCATGCTTCATCATCTCTCCTATAGTCCAAAATATCCTTGAGTTGCTAAAAATACATGATTTAAAAAATCAAAAATCAAACATTTCCATATATTTTCCTTTGTTAGCTGATCTGTTTTTAGAATATTTTCATCTATTTTTTGCCATTTTGATCGTGTGTTCATGTTTGTTTTGATGTTTCAATTTGATTTTCCAATTTTGAACTTGGTTAAACTATTTTGATGTTTTGGATCAATAAAAAGTTTAAATATTTCTGATCCTTGATCTTGATGCAACTCACATGTGTCTATTTCAGTGAGTTTGGATTGTGTCTCCAGTTTGATTTGACAATGATAATGGAATAATACCACTTTCCAAACCATGATGAAAGATTTTTTGATAAATACATCTTTGAGGGTTTATTATGACTATGTACAAATGATAGAATACAAGAAGATTTGTACAAGGGTGGCAAAAACTGTAGACGGGAATGCAATGCAACTCAATCAAGGCAATTCTTTCCAAAAAAATTTCTATTTTTTTGGTAGTATCAAGGCACTTGTTTGCAAGGTTTTCACAAAGAATACCATTTTTAAGGACATTTTCAATTGTTTTTTCTTTAGATTTCAGATTCATATTTCAATGGTTTTGACTTTTTTCAATTTTTCATGTTTTGTATTTTTTTCTACATTCATTTTATGCTATACAAATTGATTATCTTTCCTTTGATATCCTTTCAACTAATTAGGTATAAAACCTCTTAACATGGATACTATTAATGGGCTCTTTGGTTTCATCTCCCTCACATGTGGCTAGTTTGTAGGTTCTTGTTCCATAGGATTATGTGACAACAAAGGGTCCTTACCAATTTTCCTCAAACTTCCCTTTCTTCTCTCTTTCTTATTGATTTTTTGGGTCCTCTCTTAGAACTAGATCACCAAATTGAAACTCTCTAGGTTTGATCTTTCTTTTTTATAGTTCCTTGAAATCCTCTTTTGATAAACCTTTAGATGATCATAGGCTTGGTGTTGACATTCCTCAAGGAATTCTAGTTCTTGTAACCTAAAGTCTATAGTATTCATTTGTCAACATGCCATGTATAGAAACTCTAACTGATGGAATTTCAACCTCCAAAGGTAAAACTGCCTCAGTTCCATAGACTAGAGAAAAGGGTGTAGCTCTGGTAGGTATTTTATACTAGTTTTGTAAGCCAACAATGTTGGATTTAATTGAATGTGTCAATCCCTACCCAAATAATCAAAATTGTTTTCTTAAGGAACTTAAGGATATTTTTATTGGATCTTTCTTCTTGTCCATTCTCTTGTGGATAAAAAATTTAAGATAAATGTTGAATGATATTAAATTTTTCATATAACCCTTTAAAATACTTGTTTTTTAATTGTTTCCCATTATATATTATGATGACATGTGAGATACCATATCAAAAAATTATGTGATTCAATATAAAAATCAAAATTTTCTTTCCTATTTCTATTTATAAGGGTACAACTTCAACCCATTTTGTGAAATATTATATTGAAGTTATACTATATTTATGGCCATTTGAAGAAGGAGAATATATCATCCCAATAAAATTAAAATCCCATTAATAAAAGGGCCAAGGTTTGGTCAATATATGTAGATTATGTGTAGGCACATGTATCAAGTTCCCACAGAATTCACACTTTCAGAATTTTTTTACAAACTAGAATGCATCTTTTTCCATTGTTGGCCAATAATACTCTATCCTAATAAGTTTCTTTGCTAAGGTAAACCAAATCGAGCGTGACCCACAAATACCTTGATGAATTTCATGTAAGTTCATTTTAGAGTCCTTACTCTAAACACCTAAGTAACACGCCATCAAGTCCTTTTCAATACAATGTGTCATCTATAAGGGTAAAACAAGAGGCTCTAGGCGTATAAGGTTTCTCTTTTCATTTCTGGTTTGGTCTAATAGTAAGGTTTTATCTTTGAGGTACATGTAATTGGGACCATACAAAGTAGACTCGTGACCCACAAGTAGGAAAATTATTCCAGAATTAGGATGGTCATATGAAGGTTTAACCAATTCTTCCACCATGAATTCATATATTTCATTCTGATTAGGTACTTGTAGAAGTAAAGCTAGTGTAGCCATGTCATCTGCTACTTTGTTCCTAACTCTTAGTATTTGATCAACGTGATCAATAAAAATTATTTCTTAAAATCATCAACTAGCCTTTTGTAAGGCATGATTTGTTCATCCTTAGTTTGGTACTCATTATTGATTTGGTTGATCACTAATTCAAAGTCTCCGTAATTTTTTTATTCTATGATTCTCCATTCTAAAGCCATCTTCATTCCAATAACAAGTGCTTCATATTATTCTATATTTTTGGTGCATGGTAATAATAGTTTGTATGATTTTTTGTGTTGTATAGCCTTTAGGTGTAATGAAAAGAACTCTTGTGACCGAGTCATGTTGAGTATATGACCCATAAAAGTAGAATTTCCATATCCTTTTTTCAATGGTAAGAATTATTTCATCTAGGAATTACACTTGTATAATTTCTTCACTTGATAGCGGATCCTCTGGCAGTTGATCTTATATGACTTGTCCTTGGATAACTCTTCGGTCTACATATTCTCTATGAAATTGACTTAGCACCATAACCCATTTAGCTAGGCTTCTCGTTAGGGATGATTTAATAATAAGGTATTTCAATGGATCTATTTTAGCAATTAACTTGATTTTATGTGATAGAAAATAGTATCTTAGTTTTTGGGAAACAAAAAATAGTGCTAGACATGGCCTCTCTATTAAGATGTAGTTCAACTCATATTTCACCAAAGTTCTACTAATGTAGTATATTAGTTTTTTTCTTTTCCTTGATCATCTTCTTGTGCTAAAAAGGCTCCCAATAAATTTTTTGTTGCTGAGATATAGAGTATCAAAGGTTTCCCTGGTATTGGAGCCATTAAGATGGGAGGATTCATCAAATATTTCTTCAAAAGATCAAAAAATTCCTCACATTTCTTATCCCATTTGAAAGAGATATCCTTATGTAGCAATTGAGTTAAAGAATAACACTTTTCTACCAATTGTTATAAGAACATCCTTATGGATCGTAACCTTCCCTGTAAAGACCTTAATTGGCTAACATTTTTTGGTTCTCCCATTTCCGTGATGGCTTTAACTTTGGATGGATCCACCTCTATTCCCTTGGCTGAAACAATATACCCTAGTAATTTTCCTGATTGGACTCCAAATGAACACTTTTTTTCAAATTCAATCTTACTTTGAATTTTTCCAACCTTGCGAATATTTTGTTTAGGATTGGTAGATTTTCACCTCTTGTACAATATTTTTCTAAAATGTTATCTAAATAATCTTCCATGAATTTTTGCATCATGTCATGAAAAATGGTTGTCATAGCTCTTTGGTACATAGCTCCAAAATTTTTGAGACCAAACAAATTACATTCCAACAGAGTGTACCCCATGAACTTGTAAAAGTAGTTTTATTTTGGTCCTTAGGTGCTATCTTTATCTAATTATATCAAGAAAAACAATCCATTAGTGAAAATATGGAATTTTATTCTATGAGGTTCTGCTATTGTATCAATGTTTTGAAGAGGAAAATTATATTTGGGACATGCCTTGTTCAAATCTCATAAATTTATACAAAATCTTATGCTATATTATTAGGTTTTGAAATAGGTACTATATTTGAAATCCATTCTGCATAGGTAATGGGTTTTATAAATCCAGGATCTAAGGTCTTCTTAAATTTTGTCTTAACCAACAAGGCTATATGACGATGCATCTTTCTAAATTTTTCTTAATGAGCTTAACTCTTGGAGCTATATTCAAAGGGTACATTATCAGATTTGGATATATTCATATCGTATCAACATATCACCATTCAAAATTGACTTGTATTTCCTTGAAAAAGTCAATAAATTTTTAGCTTTCCTCTTTGGACAAAGATGTTTCTAAATTAATGATCTTAGGCTCTTCCTTGGTACTAATGTTTATTTTATCCATTGGTTCAATCAATATCGATGACCTCTCTTCATAGTGTTTAGGTAAACTATCAAGATTCTCATACATAGGTGCCTCAATGTGGTTTTAACCTTTAGATACATCTTTTATTTTTACTTTTTCTTGATCTAGTACTGCCATGTGGTGGTTTTCACCACAAGATCTTTGATTTTTCCTTTTATTTATTTTATTTTTTCTAACTAGGAAACTTTAAAATTTTATGTGTTGCCTCTTTATTTGATTCTTGGATGAAATATGGTTTAACCGTATTGAGGTACATGAAAATAGAATGATCATTTGGAAAGGTATTTAACTCATTTGGCCCAATTTGATCCCAATCAATGAGTTCGGGATGGATAAGAGGTAAATAATCATTACCTAGGTTTTGGTCCACTGGGGTTAGGGTCCTAAATTTGTTCTAATTTGGTTCATACATTATATCAGAAAGATCAATGACATGTATTTCCTTCAGATGGTCCATAGAGTTTGGATCTATTTCTTCCTCACTACAATAGTCTTGAACGTATTGTGGGGTCTAACTCCTATAAAGTAAACCTAGTTATTTTTCCTTGTGAGAATGTAGGTACATATGGCTCTCCTACCCACTCTTGATTTGAAATCTTTGCTTTTTTGGATGTAGGTTCATAGGAGTGTATCAAATTAACTTCTTTGTCATGGCATGAACCTTTAAGTAATGAATCTCATTGAAATTTTGTTGAATCATCATCACCATTTGATTCTACCTTGGGTATTTTCTCATACAAGTGAGGGAGTTTCTTTTCATTATGTTCTTATTCTTGGTATGCTAATCCAGTTTTATCATAACTATACCTCCAAGTGGTTTGCATGGGTTCTAATAATCCTTCATTTCTCAAACCAAGAATACCCTTTGCTAGATGTAATATATAAAATGGGATGTCACCAAAATGTAACATAAGAACATGTAACATATAAAAATGTGTAACATTTGAAATAAGTGGGGGAAAGATAAGATATTCCTCTTCTATCCCAAGATGCATAAAGGAAAGATCCAAGTTGATCAACCCAAAAAGGATCAATGCACAAATGAATCAATCATTTGGAAATGAGAGAAAAGAGGAAAGTCTTAAATTCCCCATTTTATGGAAAGGAATGAATGTGTGATAGATTTAGAATGATTAAGGATTTGAATTGGAATAGATAGGGGAAATGCACTAACCTTGAAATATTGCAGATCAAAGAATGCTATTTTCTGAGGTCTGTAGACTATTTTTGGAAAAACTGACAGTTGATCCCCAACCGAAACATAGAGACGAACAAAACCCATAAATATTTTTCCATTCTGATGCCGTCTTATGAAAAAGGTTGACCCTGACTTACAAATGTCAACCCTAACCCATTAATGTTGACCTTGACCTGTACAGGTCCGATAGAAAATCTGTTCGTGGATCCTGAAAGTTTGCTGAAAAGGGTATCCAGATCTGAGTCCAAATCCGCAGTCCTGAACCTATACCTTCCAGAAAAAAAGATTTGTTTGTTGGGGGGGAGGGGTTTGCCTTGGTCAAACCCTGATTTTGGAATTAACCTTAAATATATGTAATTGAAATTGCAGAAATGGACAAAGTAAATGCATAAATTCACCTTGCTTGAAAAAGTCTTTGTGGAGGATTCAAATCCTTGAATCCAAAAGTATGTATGCACCATTGTATCTAGAATGTAGGATGTAGGATGTCTTAAATCAATTTCTTGTTGATCTCCAACACCAAATCTTGAATGGGTTCTTGAATTGGAAGAAGCTTAGAAGAAGGTGGATGGAGAGATCACCAAAAAGGGCACTATGTAGCTTGAATCCTTCAATGGCCTCCCATGGATCTCCTTCATGAAAATGGATGCTTGAATGCTTGAGGATGGATGAATGCTTTCTTGAAATATTTCTTGAATGCTTTCTTCAATTGCACTTGAAGATAGTTTGAGAATGCTTGATCACCATTAGAAGACAGAGAAAATGAGAGAAGACTTCCTTTTATATGAAATTAGGGCACAATATTCTAAGGAGGCCGACATAGGAGAATTAAATTCCCATTAAAGCCTTTACCCCTAGGAGAGGACCTATGTTAAATATAATTTAGGAATCGACACTTTGGAACCTGAAACAGCTGACCCAGAAGCGGGAAACAACTTTTTCAAAGACCGATATCCATAAACTATGGTACCCTGAGATTTGAACCCTGGGTCAAGGTCGAGGTCAACCTTGACCTAGGTCAGGGTCAAGGTAGACCTTGACCTAGGTCAGGGTTGAGGTTGACATAGACCCAAAAGGTCAACCCTGAACCTGAGGTCAAAGATCTCAGATGTGCAGTCCAGGATGCAAAAATCAGGTTGGAAAAAAGTGGAAGTAGGGGCAGAATAGGGGGAAAGCCAGGTCTAGATCAGGAACCCATTCAAGGTGCTTGACATGACCCCAAATCACTTACTCAGAAGGCTAAACTAGTCTACCATGGAAGTGATTCCATTTTCCAACTATACATTTAGCCCCCACTTTAGCAAGAGTATGGACTCAATGCAAACTCTTGGTAAAGGAGAACATAGAGAAAGGACAATCTTATTGGAATCAAAAGGGGAAAATAAATCCTAAAGCCCCCAAGGGACTTAAGTCTTTATCAACCCTAAGATCATGATAAGAGAGACATTTCCAGTCAAAGAGAAAGAGAGAGAGAGGAGTGGTTAACTCGCCCAATAAGATGTGTGTATCTCACTGTGAACCACAAAAAGGATAGGATGGACCACCAAGCAAGCACTTGATAGTCACCCCATAAAGTTGTGCGCCTTTTGGTAGCTTTGTGCATGTATGTAGTGCATCTTCTGATGGATTTTATGAATTACCCATGGATCCATATTCTTATATCACCATGGAATACATTTGTAAAATGTGTATCTCTTCAAGATTTAGCAACTTATGTGCGTTACCTTCTGAGGATTTAGCATATTGAATTGTAATTGAATGCGTATCTCTTCAGGATTTAGCAACTTATGTGCATTACCTTCCGAGGATTTAGCATATTATAAAACAAAATGTTAGAACAAAAATGCATAATATAAAATGAGGGAGGCCGCGTATATGCCCCCCTCCTTAATATGGAAAAGTACATACTATTTTGACATGTTAAGGAAAGAAAAAGAGAAAGGATAAAGCCTTCTTTAACATCAAGACAATATCCATAGACAACACCCAGTCCAAGCCAAGAAGGTCACAGCTCCTATGAGGCCATGGAAGGGACGAATGCAAAGAGATATCATGCAAGAAGTGAAAAAGTAACCCTTTCGAGGGATAGAACAGTATTCATTTTCCAAGGTGAGAGATTTATCAACCATGGAAACCCAATGTTAAATAACAAAAATAGGTTATAATCAAGGAATTAGATCCTCAATGCAAACCAAAATTTTCATGTATGTTGGATGTCACATAATAGATAGATACTGCTTAACCAAGGGAAAAGTGAATCCCAGAAAGACAGAAAAGAAGGAGATGGCATCCTTGCCCCCCAAGTGTGGGAACAAGGATGAAAGGGGACCTATTATATCGCTC
>MU223090.1:1427827-1522023 GCA_018584345.1 Thuja plicata
TTACAAGGTAATACAAGAGAGGACAAAGCAACATCACATGTACTAAATAAAGTCTTTCTAGATGTAACATCATGCAATGGTAAGGTAAGAGGAGGATGTTGTTTAATCCCAAAAGTTATAGAAGGATATTTGGAAAACACTTGAAACAATTTGTGCAACATGATAATGAATAAAGAAATGCATAGAAAATAGATTTAAATACATCCAAATGCATTCAAATGAAATCTAAAAGCATGAAAAGTGTAAATGTTTTTGTATTTTTAATGAAATTTGTGGTTTTTATTTATTTTTGACATATAAATGCAAGAGCATAAAAGAAATATACTTTTAAATGCATGTAAGATCTAACACAAGATGTAAATCTAACACCAAAAAGAAAGCGTTGTCTATCGTGGGTTCACCAAAATGTAACATATAAAATGGGATGTCACCAAAATGTAACATAAGAACATGTAACATATAACAATGTATAACATTTGAAATAAGTGGGGGAAAGATAAGATATTTCTCTTTTATCCCAAGATGCACAAAGGAAAGATCCAAGTTGATCAACCCAAAAAGGATCAATGCACAACTGAATCGATCATTTGGAGATGAGAGCAAAGATGAAAGTCTTAAATTCCCCATTTTATGGAAAGGAATGAATGTGTGATAGATTTAGAATGATTAAGGATTTGAATTGGAATAGATAGGGGAAATTCACTAACCTTGAAATATTGCAGATCAAAGAATGTTGTTTTATGAGGTCTGTAGATTGTTTCTGGAAAAATTGATAGTTGATCCCGAACCGGAATGCAGAGGTGAACAAAACTCAGAAATATTTTTCTGTTTTGATGCCGTATTATGAAAAAGGTCAACCTTCACCCACAAATGTCAACCTTGACCCAATAATGTTGACCTTGACCTGCACAGGTCCGACAGAAAATTTGTTTGCGGATCCCGAAAGTTTGCCGAAAAGGGTATCCAGATCTGAGTCCAAATCCGTAGTCCCAAACCTATACCTAAAAGAAAAAGAGATTTTTTTGTTGGGGGGGAGGATTTTTCCTTGGTCAAACCCCAGTTTTGGAATTAACCTTAAATATATGTAATTAAAATTGCAGAAATGGACAAAGTAAATGCATAAATTCACCTTGCTTGAAAAAGTCTTTGTGGAGGATTCGAATCCTTGAATCCACAAGTATGTATGCACCAATGGATCTATAATGTAGGATGTAGGATGTCTTAAATCAATTTATTTTTGATCTCCAACACCAAATATTGAATGTGTTCTTGAATTGGAAGAAGCTTAGAAGAAGGTGGATGGAGAGATCACCAAAGAGGACACTATGTAGCTTGAATCCTTCAATGGCCTCCCATGGATCTCCTTCATGAAAATGGATTCTTGAATTCTTGAGGATGGATGAATGCTTTCTTGAAATATTTCTTGAATTCTTGCTTGAATTGCAGTTGAAGATAGTTTGAGAATGTTTGATCACCATTAGAAGACTTAGAGAAAATGAGAGGAGAAGACTTCCTTTTATATGAAATTAGGGCACAATCTTATAAGGAGGCCAACATAGGAGAATTAAATTCCCATTAAAGCCTTTAAACCTAGGAGAGGACCTATGTTAAATATAATTTAGGAATCGACGCTTCAGAACCTCTATCTCAATTGATGTACTATCCCTTAGAAAATTTTAATTTTACGTTTGAGGACTTGAGGTATATGGTTTTCCATGTGTCTTGGGAGAAAGGGGTAAAAAATCTATATAGATAGGGAATATTCTCCTACCCCTTTGTGATGAAGCTTACATTTCTTCTCAAAGTTTTTCATTAATGTATCCATCTTTTGACAGTGTGTTTTCTTTTCCTTCCCCTTTTCTAAATGTATATATTTTGATTCATTTTCTCCTTGGCTATAAGCACTTGAGCTAGAGGATCTAGGATTTCTATCATTTGAATGTAAAAGACCAACTCTCTCTTTACCCTTGTTTGATGTGTATGGACTAGCATTTTCAATATTTGAACTAGTAAATTCATATTTTTCCTTCTCTTTAGATGGAGACCTTTTATTTAAAGGAGTTTCTTATTTCATTTGTTTTTGGGAGGAATTTAATGTACAAGCCTCACTATTATGTGGCACAAAAGTGTCTGTCAACAGAATAATATTATTATAATATTGGAAAGGGTTAAGTTCACCATCGATTGTTATTTATTGTCCTAGATAATGAAAATTTAAACATTAATGATAAGTATAAGGAATGAATTATATTTCATGAATCCATGGCCTTCCCAACAATATGTTGTAGGTCAACTTGAGGTCTAGTACTTGGTGTGCGTGTAAAATTGTGTCAGATACCTGCAGCTGCAAACACACACTTCAATGAACCATTACGAGGTTAGCTAGTTAGAAAATGAAAAAAATTAGGAGACTAAAATGCCCAAGGCTAACCGACATCGGCTCATTGCCTTCTAGTAGGAAGGAGTTTGAATCTTTCTCTTAGGTCATTGCAAGAAACATACACCAGATCCTAAATGAAGGATTTAAAAGAAAGCTAAATGAAGAAACTAGAATGATTATGCAAATGCAAGATTGATCCAAAGCTAATTAGATTAATTTTAAAGTACCAAATGAAAGATGATTATTGATTTTAAAATTCAAATAAAATGTTCTCTAAGATTAAGAAGTTTGCATGATTGAAAGTAAACTAACAATTATTCAATCAAAAAGCTAAGAAATGCTAAAATGCTTGAAATTTTAAGTAATTTGAAAAATCCATAATAACAATAGCTAAAACTGGGATCCTTTGTGAAGGAAATAAAGCTCTTTTTTATAGAAAATCTCTCCCAAATCGATGATCGAGATTACAAGAAATGAGTGACTCGTATTTGATTTGAGGAAGCACAATCCATGTGCAAGCAATTTGATTGGTTGAAAGATTCAGTCTTTTTGGAAACTTCCAAATTGATTTTTAGTTAACAACTTTGTTTCTAAAAATGATAAATAGATAAGATTAAGTTAACTAAATGAAAAATATTTATTTCCAAAATGAGAAAAGATAATAATAAATCAACTGAATAAAACATATTTATTTCTAATTCAAAAATCAATTGATGACATCATATGTATTTTTAAAGATTTAATTGATTTAAAATGCACATTTTAATTCAAAAAAATAGTTGATGACATCATATGCATTTTTAAAGATTTAATTTATTTTAAATGCACATTTTTTTATTAATTAGTTTAATTCCTTTTTGAATTTTATTGACAATTTAGTAATTTTATTTAATTAATATATTAGAATATCAATTAGATAATTAACTTAAGGTTTATTTTCCAATATATTGTATTTTTAGTCATTAATTAATTAATCAAGTACGATGAGTAATTAGGACCTAGGATTAAGGTAAGATTAGCTTAAAATTGATGAATTGCTTGTCTAGTTTAGGACTTAGAATTATCAAGATTAGGGTTTCTTGATATGAGACTGAGATTAGAGGTCTAGGGTTTAGGTGACCACTTTTAGGTAGTTACATTTGCCCCTCTTTGAATCGATATGTGATCAGGGCATTGATTCAAAGACCTATTAGTGAGAAGACCCAGAACAGTTTGATTTGAAGTGATGAAACCATTCTTTTTAAGAAGACCGACTTCAAGATTGGTTGGATGAAGATTGATCAAAAGATATAAAACAAAATGCCCAGTTTAATTTGAAGCGATGAAACTAGACATCTGCCAAGAAATCTTAAACCTTTTGATTGGTTTGAACAAATAACTAGTTTTATTTGAAGTGATGAAACTGATTACCATTAAGAGATTTGGTTAGCAAGCAAATTGAGTTGATTTGAAGCGATGAAGCCAATTTGATTAATGTATCTAGTTTCAATAATGAAGAGCTCTTATAAGACTGATTTTTTTTGGCTTCGAGTGTGTTCATCACTATATAAGACCACTAATTAGGTTGCCTTTGATTTTAAGATGATCTCAACTTGATTTGATGGGATGAAGCTGAGATGCCCCAAGAGATGAAGTTTTGATTGAGGATGTAATCACTGGAATGTTGATGTCTCGATCCTGCCCCCTCGGGAGAGAAATCAAAATATGGCTAGGTGTCCCAGTGATGAGAAGCAATTTGGTTGATAAAATGATGCAAGAAGAATTTGATCTGATTACAAATAGGTCCCAAGTGGTTAAGACAAAAGATGTACTTGATGGGAGGTCTTGGTGACCAAAATTGACCAAAAGTAGGATACATGGATTGACTAGAAGAAAAGTACAAGATATTTCCATTGGCTGTGCAAGAGGTCAGCTATAGTTGACTGAAACAGTCAAATGTCAGATTTTGATTTTGAACTTGAAAATGGAATCAGGACAGTCGAATTAGCGAGGGGTGTCATCTTCCTTTCAATCAACACACAACTAACCACTTGGAAAAATGATGATTGATTGATAAGAACCTCAAATCCTTCACATTATAGATAGATATCAATATTATGTAGATTTCAAGACCATGCAGATGCAAGCCTAACATGAATGCAACCTAAGGTATAGTCACCAAACCTTTAGCAGTGAAATTTTTCATTATCAAGAATTTCTGGAACATCAGAGTCGATATAATCCTTACTGGTGCCACTGTGACCATAAAAATATGAATATTACTTTCATCAGATAATATATGAGAAAATAACATAAGCATCAGGGAACAAATGCCGAGATGACCTGAATGTTGTTTCTAGTTGATGTTGCAAGAGTACACTAGTATCAAGGCATTCAAAGCCAAGATAACCATGAGTGTGATCTTGCGTAAACAAGCAAAGAAATAACAGTCAAGGAGATAGTTCCGACCTCACCTTAGCATGCAAGTAAATAGGATTGAGGGATGTAAGGATTTTCTACCTTACTATAGGAGCTCTTACCACATACACCTTGTTTTTTTGACATTGTTGGATCATCAGGACCACACCAACAGTCAATAGACAAAGAAAAGATTTACGAAAATCAATGAGAACATACAACATATAAATAGAATTTCAATGTATACTTTAGCCAGTTTTAAAGTTTTTCAGATGTGTATATGTATGAGGTGTTGAGAAACACTATTTTTCTTGTGAGTTTGATGTGTTTGATTTCTATCGATCTATTGTTTAAGTTTGCGGTATCCAATGTGCATTAAGAAACATAGATGCGTTCAAAGATAGTGTTAAGAAACACCTATGTGGGTCAGTAGTAAGTTGTCCTTCAGAAATGACAAGATTATTGACTTTGGTGTAATCCAAAGTTGTGATATGATTGGGAACCCATGCCCCGAGTAGCAAATGATGACGGGTGACTTGCCTCATATTGCGAGGACAAAGCTAATTTGATTTCCCCCAAACTATGACTCTGGATCGGTTTCAAGTCAAGAGGGTTCTTAGAGGAACCAGAGTGTTCATTATCAAGCAAGAGCACATTGGTTTTACCCCAATGTCTAGCAAGGTGGAGGACATTATAGATGGATTATAAATTTGATTAATGAGGTGAAAAGACAAGGATGGATAAAGAGGGTGAATGCAACCCTCAAAGATAGTCTCCTCAAGATTACCCAAATGAGGGAAACAAAAAGTATAGAAATGTAGGATCATGGAGCCATGTTGGATAACATATAAGATAATGACCTAATGTCATGAGAAGCATGTGGTCTATAAGAGTGGACATGTCAAGATTTCTTAGAACTTGTTTTTTCAATTTTGATCAAGACCAAGGGGTCAATTAGATAGGATAGGATATAGATATGATAGCGCAATCAGGATAAGGGGTGATGAAGGTATAAGTGAATTTTTTCAATTATGGAAGGAATGCTCAGAGATAGGAAGGATAGGCTTGGGATAAGAAAGATCATGATAGGGTATCATATATGCGAGAAAGTGAATTGGATGATGGAAAGGATAATGAATGTCAAGCTACATGATGCTCATGGATATGTTCAACCTTGTCAAAATCACTCGAAGGAACATGGATGCTCACAGGATAGCTAGATGTAAGATATGATGGATAAGATGGCATGGAAGGAACTTGCCCCCAAATGAAGAGTGCAAGCATGAGGAATTATACATGATGCATGCTTTCCAGGTTTTCATCATGGTACTTATCCAAGGCGCCACAAGAACTGGTTTTCAACATAGGAAAGATTGATTTATGTTTACTTTTGCTACCAAGGTACCTATTTACTAGGTTTTCACGAAGGCACTTTTTCTCTCTCTTTTTTTGTTCTTTTGATTTTATGGAGGAACTTTAGCTTCTTTCTCTTTAGATAGTGCTCTTTTAAAAGATATGTTATGATGGGCCAAGGCCACTGAAAGTATGTTCAAAGATGCTGATAACAAGATGGTAGGGAATGAAATGGAGAATAAGGGAGATGGTAGCCAAGGATTTATGTGGTGGATTGGATAAGAGGAAAGGAAGGATATGTGATGGATGGGTAGTAGGTTGGTGAGGGATATTGGATAGGGTATTGAAAGGTTTGTGTACAGGTATATGGAAATGGTGATAAGATCAACATTGACACACCCGTTGAAGGGTAGTGGATGAATGGAGGAAAAATGGATGGAATAGCTTGAGGCTTTGATGTATAAGTGGATATGAATCTTGGTACACAAGGACCCAAGATGGATGGAGAAGAGGCTGAAGTATTCAAGCTAATCAATTTTGGTACATGAGGACCCAATATAGAGTTAGAAGATGGGAGATGTTTAGATGGAGATGAAGTGGAAGACTTTGGAAGCTTGGATGCGAACTCTGACTTTTCCTTTTTGTTCAATCCTTTTAAGAGAGACTTAGGAATCCACATAAATTTTGATTTTCTTTCTGTATCCAATTCCTTTAGAAGAGAGTTTGGAATCCACATAGCTTTTGGTTTTCATTTTCTTTTGGATGATTTAGAATACAATTCTTCCATGATGTATTTAGGAACCCATATTTGCTTTGAATTTATTCTTTTCTTATTGGACCTTTCTGGTCTCTTGGATATTTCCTTTTTCTTTGTAATCACATGTTGATTAGAATTGACATAGTGATCTTCATATGTAAGTGGATTCTCATATTTTTGATTCTTCGTTGGACATCCAAATTACTTACAAAAGACTTAGGAATTGTGGATGAATAGGGAAGATATGGAATCTTCATATGGATGGGTTGATAGGGAGAGTTCAACGATGTATGTCTTTGTTGATCTTGATGGGGTATAGGGTAAGTGGATGAAAATCTAGTAGTTATAGATATGGTGGATGGAGGGATATAAGGACCCAACATAGATGGAAGGTTTGACGGTTTCAACTTTGGGATATAGAGACCTAGAATGGATTTGGAGGATGGAGAAGGATGATGATTACATTTGAATGGAGTGAGATATAGTGTGGAAGGGATATGAAAATCTTTAAAGTGAGTGGAATTTCCAAGGATCTTCTCTTTTGAGTTCATATTTATATCAATAGGAGAACGAGTAGCATTTATTGGAGCAACTGAAGCTTGAGCGGCTTTATTTTTCTATAAGGGATTTTGAGGAATGATGATTTCTGGATATGGAAGAATATGACAAGGTGATGATGAGATGCTTTGATCTTGACAAGGATCATTATATGGTTTAGAAAGGGTACTTTTCCCTTGATTTTCAATAGGCTTGTTAGAGATGGCGGGAAAAATATCTTAATCTTGCTTGGGAGATGGAGGGCTATCTTCTTGGAAGAAATGGAAGGGGATGATAAAATAATTATGAGACTCTTGAGATGTGTGACTTTGGTCCACTGTTGGATAAGGATGGCCCACGGTGGGCGCCAGAAATGTGCGTGTGAAATGTGTCAGATACCTGTAGCTGCAAACACACAATTCAATGAATCATGACGGGCCTAGCTAGTTAGAAAATGACAAAATCAGAAGACTAAAATTCCCAAGGCTAACCGACATCGAATCATTACCTTCTAGTAGGAAGGAGTTTGAATCTTTCTCTCAGGTCATTGCAAGAAATAGTGACTACACTAGATCCTAAATGAAGGATTTAAAAGAAAGCTAAGTGATGAAACTAGAATAATTATGCAAATGCAATATTTATCCCAAGATAATTAGATTAATTTTAAAGCACCAAATGAAAGATGATGATTTATTTTAAAACCCAAATCAAATGTTCTCTAAGATTAAGAAGTTTTCATTATTGAAAGTAAACTAACAATTATTCAAACAAAAAGCTAGGAAATGTTAACATGCTTGAAAGTTTAAGAAATGAAAACTACATGATAAATATAGCTAAAACTGGGATGCTTTGGGAAGGAAATGAAGCTCTCTTTTATAGAAAATCTCTCCCAAATTGATAGTCAAGATTAGAGGAAATGAGTGAGTCTGATTCGATTTGAGGAATCACAATCCATGTGCAAGCAATTTGATTGGTCGAAAGATTCAAATATTTTTGGAAACTTCCAAATTGATTTTCAGTTAACAACTTTGTTTCCAAAAATGATAAATAGATAAGATTAAGTTAATTGAATAAAGAAGATTTATTTCCAAAATGAGAAAAAATAATAAGAAATCAACTGAATAAAACAATTTTTTTTCCAATTCAAAAAACAATTGATGACATCATATGCATTTTTAAAGACTTAATTTGTTTTAAATGCACATTTTAATTCAAAAAAAAATAGTTGATGACATCATATGAAATTTTAAAGATTTAATTGATTTTAAATGCACATTTTGTTTTTATTAATTAATTAATTTCCTTTTTGAATTTTATTGACAATTTGGTAATTTTATTTGATTAATATATTAGAATATCAATTAAATAATCAACTTTCAGTTTATTCACCAATATATTGTATTCTTAGGAATTAATTAATTAATCAAGAATGATGATTAATTAGGACCTAGGATTCAGGTCAGATTAGCTTGAAATTGAAGAATTGCCTGTTTGGTTTAGGACTTAGAATTATCAAGATTAGGGTTTCTTGATATGAGACTAAGATTAGGGGTCTATGGTTTAGGTGACCACTTTTAGGTCATTACACTTGGAAAACTGTCACTTTTTTAATAGTCCCCAGTTGAATCAGTAAAATGATCATTCCTTTAGAAGATCTATCTTCATCATCGTAAGCTTTAATTATTATCTTCCTCTTAGGATAAAAAAAAATTTCAGAGTATCCCAAGGCTTTAACAAGGTTCAAAGTATATATATTTAAGCCAACACCTCTAATTATCAAGACTCTTTTGACATCAATGTGCGAGGGAAATTTTTAAGGATGATTTAAGGACATGTCATCTTTCTTAGAAAAGGATAGGCAATGTTGTGCATTAATATGAAAAAGCATGGTTAGAATTGATCTACATCCAAATTGCTAGGGACTATCATAACGACCAAGGAATTTTCCAAAATCTCTTTATGTGATGGTGAAATTTTTAGTAAGTCTAAGATTGGTATTTGTATCAAGGTTTTTTGAAGTTGATCCACTAGATTATATTGTTTTAATGAAAAATATGAAAGATTAAGCCCAATTGTATTTTTTTATTTAAGAAAAAATAGGTTCTGAGGGGAACCAAAAACCCCTTACATCAGATTACAAAAGATATTAAAATTATAATCTCTTAACTGAAAGAAAAAAAAAGAATAACTACTGGAAAAGACATTTTTAGTAGCACCTTCCAGAAACCTAAGAGCAATGACTGTAAAAAAAAGACACACCAAGAACAGAAAACAACAACATGGGGGAGCACTCAAACAAAGGAAGAAGCTAGGCTAATTCCTTCAGATCCCGAGCCACCCAATTTTCAATAATGGTGACTTATTTAGCCGTGTCCTTCAAAGAGTTGGAGGCCCAATTTTCTTATTGTAGCTTCCTTGTAAGGTTAATTTTGATGCTTTCTCCCTAGTGGCAACATTGGCAAGCTCTTTGTCTTATTTATCTTTCATCACTATGACATTGATGGTATTTTCAAAACAGGATAAAGAATTGATATCATTGTCATAAGTGTGGGCAAAATTCACTTTATTGTTTCCCTTCTTGTTATTTTGGTTTGTATTGTTAGAGTCACCCTTATGATGGTTTAAGAAAGTAGTATTGAAAGCTGTGTGATCTTCATTATTTATTGGTCCATCTACTTCAATAGTGTCATTATCAATAAAATTTGGAAAAACATGTTTTAATCTCATACAATTGTTTGTCTTATGTCCCTTGTTTCTATGATACTCATAATGATGTAAGCCATTCTACTATATTGATGGTTTGAGTTGGAGTTCCTAGCCTCTTGACTTGGGTAGGGTTATGATTTTGTTTGCAAGAAGTATCTTTAAGGCTGCTTCAAGAGGTTCTCCTAATGGAGTGAATTTCCTTCTGGGAGAAGTAAATTGGGACCTGAATTGTGACTTTGACCTATTGTTTCCTTGGTTATTATTGTTGTTAAATGGGTTATTTTTGGCTGGATTGATGTTGTTTTATTAGGTGTTAAAACTACTATAAATATAGAATGATTTAGGTTTGATATTGTTTGCTTCTACCAATGGAACATTTTTCAACCAAAATTTGAGTTTATCATTGATTTTAATTGTTGATGAACTATTTTTTTAGGTTTTTTTTATTGTTTGAAAAACCATTTTTATCTTTATATAGTTTTAGTTCATCTTTCCTAACTAAAGCATCTTCTATTTAGATTTTTTTTCAATAATTTTATCAAAGGTTTGGGGATATTGGAGTTGTAGCTAAAACTTGATTTCATTAATTAAATTATTGATGGAGATGTCCATATTATCCTTTTCTGATACACTTCTTGGATATTTTGCAAAAAAATACTCCTGTTAGTAATAACTGAGAGGGGGGGGGGGGGGGGTGAATCAACGGCCTCAAAAATTAATCCTTCAATCAACCCTTTAAACTTAGTACCACAAATTTATACCTCTAGTTATCTTCAGTCCTATAAGATGAATGCCTTGAAATACTTATAACAAATTACTACTTGTCAAAATGCTTTGTAAACCTTCTTTTGTATGTTTACCGATAAGCAGTCTTTCTATTTACTGAAACACAGTAAATAACTAGTGCATACCGATCAAGCCAGATTTACTTAAGTGAAATGCAAAACAATAAAGTAATGAATCATAGACACATTCCCACATGGATTTTTAACATGGAAACCCTATTAAGGGAAAAACCACTGGGACCGGTACCCCAAATTTTCACTCTTCTGAAGAGAGCTCGGTTAAGAGCCAACCCTATTAAAGGTTACAAACACACTGTTAGGTGTGACCTTGTTAGAGGATTTAAATAGATAGTTTGTCACTTAGTATCTGGCATCTAATGCTAGCATCCTTGATCAAACACTCACTTGGCCTATCAATAGGTATCAATCATATCCAATGCTACTTTGTATGATCAAAATTTTTTATACTCCTTGGGATGTATCTAAATTACAAAAGAGTTTTAAGTCCTGCTCGGTTAAGAAACTTGATGCTTCAATGGTAAATTAAAACAGTAAATTGATCTGTTCACATATACAACTTGAATTGCAGATTTTTAGATCTATTGTAAGTGCATTACCTTTCTGATCAATATTATCAATTCAATACCTTTGCTCCACATTGTTCTTCTCTGTGATGTTGTATCACTGTTTGTCGGTGTCTATAGAATTTAGCTCTTTCCTTAGCTTGATTGATCAGGCCTGAATGAATACGTTCTTCTCCTTCAGAATCTCTTCGGCATCTATTCTCTTTTCACTCCCCTTATTCATAGTGAATAATCTTGTCTCTTATATAGACACGATTTCACCATTTCTTGGATTTCTTGATCTTGGCATGATCCACAATTCTAGCCAATTAGATTTAAAGAAAAACTCCAGTTTTATCACGTAGAGATCTTCATGCCAACTGGACAAAGTAGCTTTAAATCCTTTACTTATCCTTGGATTTATCTTGTCGAGTAAAACAATGATAAGTATCAGTTGAGTCTATTTTTATCTCTTGATAGCTAAGCATTTTTTCATTTCTGAACTCTTTGTTCTGTCGGTCAATACTTTAGTTAGTCATTGGTGAAAACTGACTATTCTATTGGTGTCACTTTAGTTGCCTTCAGGATCTCCATCTGTTGGGAAACACTATAATTCTATTCATCTGGTTACACTATGCTTTTCTCGTTGGTAATATTGTGAATTTTCTCTTCGGGTAACACTTGTGACTTTTCTCTTTTACTATGTCCGTTGGTGTGCACTTTGTCAGTGTATACAGTCACATTGTGAATACTTGACTTATATGCATTACTAATAGCATAGCCTTTGATTCATCATTTATTTGAAGTCTTTGGCAGTATGTCCATGAACATATAGATTATATCAAGTTTACATTAATGACAATACAATATATTAACTGATTTAATGTCTTGCATGAACTTTCTTATGTCTTTGTGATCATCAACTTATCATCTTCAAACATTCAATCAGTTATAGTTCATCAATCTCTCCCTTTGGCATTGATGGAAAAATGCTACATTATCACACTATATTAATGCTAATAAAATATGAAATATAAAAGTTGAATTTCATCAAACTACCAATCTTATGTACTATAACTGATACAAATAATTGGTCCTCGGTAAGCTCATATAAGCTTAGATTTGATTCTTGCAGCTTTCTCTCTATCTTTTATCCTATCACTAGATAGATGTAGAATATTTCTTCCTTTGATGTGATGTGTTATTTTCCTATGTCAAACTCTCTCCCTTTGACTGTTCTCTTTTCTTTTGATGTCTCTTGTCAGCAATTCTCTCCCTTTGTATGTACTTGACCTTTCTAGTTACATCTCTCCCTTTGGATAATGTGATGGATATGATCTCTCCTTGAGGGATATAATCTCTCCCTGAGGTGATAATTGGATATAATCTCTCCCTTTGACAATAATCCCAAACAAATCCTTTCTATCCATAATATACTCCTTGAATTTCCCAATCCATCAGCAATACAATAACTCTTCTGCTCGGATTAGATAAATACATTTCTATGCATAGATGTATCTTTGAAGTCCATCTCTTTTCTTGCATCAACATGAATGATATTCTTATAATATGTAGGTTGATGTAGCCTTCTAGTCATTTTACTAACCAGTAGACAAGGGTCTGACCCCTAATATCTCTCTCTCTCTCTCTCTCTCTCTCTCTCTCTCTCTCTCTCTCTCTCAATGTGTGTGTGTTCATACACATGCACATGCACATAGTAGTCCTTATCCTCAAAAAATGCTATAAAAAACCTTGTCTTTCAAAGGTACCCTTGCTCCAAAAATTTGGCCACACATACACATATCACAATTATACATAACACTTCTATAATTGGAAATTTGTAAGTTGAGAGTTTGAAATGGAAGTGGGAGGTGGGAGCATCAGACATAGGGGAAGAATTTCTTGGTCTTCTGGTTACTATGATAAAGAAGAGGGAAACCTGGGTGGAGAGGATGACGAGGATGAAGGAATTTTGGAGTTTGTTCTTTCCTTCTTACAACCTCATTCACTCTTTTTGTTTTGGGTTTCTTTTAGGAGAGAGGGTTTTTTTGGTAGGGAATGTCCCGGTGTTCTAGTTTTGAAAGAATTGTATGCTTTCTCTTCTTGTAGGCTTATGCCTATTGTGAATTACTCCTTCAGCGTGAACAACCTTGGTGACCTTGTGTGCATTATGTCAGCTCTGGTTTTACATTTTGAGGTGTTTGGATTCTTTGGGAGGTTTTGTGTGTTCTTTGTTAAAATGAAGGTATACTTTTGTAGAGATGAGACAATTAGGCTTTGGTCTCACGTCTTTCCCTTTAGCACCCATGTTTATGGGTTTTTTTTTTGCTTAAGCGAAGTCAGGGCTGATAAGAGGATGAGTGTTGCTAGTGATGTTCAACCCCTGGTTGATGATGAAGAAGACCCTAAATGTTTTTGGGTTTCTATGTTCCTTAAATATTCTATTTCTAGGCTAGAGTCAGGTTTGAAGATTTTCCTATTTTATCCTGGGCTCATCTAGTCCCTAGTCGTTAGGTTTGGGAGATTTTTTGTGTTGCCATTGGAGAATGAAGGGTTGTGGGCTTATTGTGGAAAATAGAAGATTCAATATAACCTTTTAGTATTTTGGTGGGGGAGTGGCTTGCTTCTTTGTCTCTTCACCCTACTAAATTTGAACTTCTTTGGGATGGGTTGCATCCATGCCCTTTTTTTGAGGGTTTGGTTATTGGCTGGGGTGACATTTGTGGTCAGACCTTAGAGTGTGACCATATTTTACTCTGCCTTTGTGTTGTATTACCAAACACTTGTATGGTATGGGTCTTTTCTTGGATGAGAAATGCAAATCTTTGGATCCCTTTTGGAGATCCATGGTGCGGTGTTGATTTATATCATATAGTTGTTGCTACTAGGCTAGATTTTTGTTAAGCTTGTTTCCTATTATTCCTCTTGGAGCCGCCTCTCTCCCTTTGTTGTGTTTTTTCTCTATATTTGGGTGGATGCCCTACTTGGAGAGGCTCAAAATATTCTAGTTATTTTGTCCCTACAAGGTTTGGTGAAGCTTCATTTTGGCTATCTTTTTCTTTTATAGAATTCTTTATTCTTTTAGCAGTTGTAAGTAAAGCTTGATTGGAGGTTTCTCTCCATTTTTCTTTGTCTAGGGGAATATTTATTGGTTATTCATTCTAAGCCCCTATTTTTAATGTGTTTTTTTTAAACTAAGGATCTCCCCTATGTTTTTGAAAGAGATATGGTTATGGAAGAAGATTATCAAGACCCCTGTTTGTTTGAAAGGATTTATTATGATTTGGGTTTCTTTAGTTCCCCCTTTACTATTTTCCAAAAGCCTTCTATAGAGGTGAATATTTTGACTGGTAGTGAGGATCTTTGTAGTCAAATTCTCCTTTTCTCTCTTGTTAGTCCAATGGAGATGGATGCTTCTTCTATAGAGGTGGAGAAGGAGTGCACGGTAGAGATAGTTTTCTATTGCTGGGGTAGCATTGCTTTTGTCTTCACTCCTTGTCTTCTATAGCTCATTTTATTGAGGTGAATGTCTCTTCTATTGAGGTGCAAAGGGAGCGGTTGGGAGAAGAGAAGTTTTGTTGTAAGGATATTTTTCTTATGGAGAAGGAGAAGGGCTGAGAGGAAGATGTAAATTTTTGTTTGTGGGGGTTGTTTGTGTAGACACCCTAAAATGGATAGGCTTGCGACTTTACATTAAAAACATTAATTTTCATCTATTAATTAAAGGTTTTTTAATCGTTAATTAATCATTTGTTTTCCTCTAAATTCATTCCCCAAATCATCTAATCAAATTCCCAAAATTAATTAAATAATTCATTTTATTTAATTAAGTAAATTTAATTGATTAATTACCAATAATTAATTAATTAAATTCAATTTCCTATATTTTAAATTAAAATATTTAAAATTACTAATTAAATTCTTCCAATTAAATTAATTTCAATTAAATTCATTTAATTTCATTCAATAAAACAATTCTAAAAAAAAAAGAATTCAATTATCCCACATGTTGAAAACTTTATTTATATAAATGAATTAAATATTCATTTATTTCCAAAGAGATAATCCTTAATTAGATCACATGGGTTACTCCACCCATCTCTCTAGTTCACATAGGTAACTCCACCCACCTCTTCAGTTCTAAAAGGTAACTCACAATTAGCTCTTTAGTCAACCAAAATCTATCTCCTCTTTACGAATTGAAGACATGGAGTTTAATGATGGCTTCTATAGTTCCCTTTGATCACAAGCGTTTATCTCCCTGTCTCTGGGATTGATCTCCACCATTCATATCATCCCCAACTCCTATATAATAAACCCTTCGTACCCATTTGAAGGACCCCGAATTTCAAGCTCTCGTGTGTCATTACTCTATTAGTTTGGTTCTAGCATTCAAGCCATCTTGTGATCACACACACATTTCAATTAGCAAATTCTCAACACTTCTCAATTCATAGACGCTACCCACACCAATACTTAGCATCAAAAATAGAATTTTGGAAGGAGTAGAGAGAGACAATAGAAGATTCAAGCACTTTGGGGATTGCATTCATTTTTTTTTCTTTCTTTTCTTGTACATTTTATTTGTTACGTTTTAAGTATTCGTCACTGGTAGCTTTGTGTATTTGTTTTCTATCATTGCAAACCGGTGCTACTACCCCCACCTTTGGAAAGCTTGGGAACCATGAATCATGAGAGGAGGAATACATTTTGGTGAACCCAAAGTGAAGCAAACAACTCAAATATCTTTTGCAGATGATAGACAGAATCAATCATCCACGTTTGTACGGTCGCAGAACTAAATTTTCATTATTTTCTTGATATCTATGTAATTTTGCAATTGCTGGAATTTTTCTACAATTGATGAAATAGTGCCACAAATGACTGGTTTAATACCACAATTGATTACAGGCTTTCACATCGTTACTCTATCATCTTCTGTATTTCTATCTTCTAGCACTTTGCCGCAATCGCCTGTATTTGACCGCAATTACCTGTGCTTTACTACAAATGCCTATGTGATGTAACATACCTAGGTTTGCTCTCTACCCTATTCTTCTCTAGGGTCTCCTTAGGTCAACTCTCTAACCTATTAGGGTTCTATAACCAACCCTACACTCCTTAGGTATCTTCACACAAGATCCTAACCTTTGACCTAGTGTACACCAATGAACTAATCAAGAATGCTCCACTCTACAACACAAGCTAAATAGGTCTTTCCTAGTCTCAATCTTCAACAATTGCATCAATTTATCTTAGGACTTAGCTCCATTGAAGGATAGGTCAAAAATACCTCCATCAGTTCCATATGAACCCATGCATATACCATTCACAAGCACACTGAAATCGAGTGCTTCAAAATGCACCTTTCTCACCCCAAATAGGGCTACAAGCCAATTAGGCCTTTTCTAGCCTTTTTTAGTATATCTTGAAATTTTCCTACACAATCCTCCAAAAGGTTTTATGATTCAAACACCCTTTATTGAGTACCTTGATATTTCCAAGATCTCCAATCCTCAAGCTGTTCGTACAACCCTTCCTATAATCATGCCTAAAAATTAGGGTTTTAGGTCTTATTGACAGTCTAAACAAATGAGTGTTCTTTCAACACAAAAAATAACTCCTCCAACCTTTTCCTTTGAATAGGGGATCCTTGAAACATTAATCTATCCTTCTATGAGCTTTTGTTGAAGCTGTTAATGCATTCAACCCTGCTTACAACATTTGCAATGTATCTTAGTCCCTAGCCATGCACAGTAGGCTTGCCTAGGGAATCATTGAAAAAATAGTAAAAACACTCTCTTGGGCCCCTCCTTCTATACAAATAATGTACATGGAGTCTACTCACCCATGCCAAGAGCCCGTATAGAACCTACGGTGGCAAGCTGAGTTAAGACTCCATTTATCCAACCTGCCTGGTTCAGACTAGCGACAGGGAAAAACACAAAGAATTTAACTAAACCAATGAAAAAGATTCAAATTAAAAAAATAAATCCATGAAAAATCTTAGGATAACCTACCCTACATTAATCAGCAGCTACAGAATGAAATCTAATCCATCTAATTACTGAAATCAAGAAAATTCACTAAATTGCTCTGAAAATTACACACACAGAAAATATTGTATATTCAAATTGTTCACCAACCTTTCTTATAGGTCAAGGAAGGCCTCTTATACTTGTCTCAATCCCTAATTAAATGGTTTTAGATAGTTACAATAACCATTTGAGAAAAAATGCTCTTCTTACATAATTTGTTGTCAATGTTGTCAATGACAACATTGACAATTTTTGACAACTTTCCACAATATTTGGAAATCCACTCTAAACCTTGTTCTAAGACCATGAAAATATCATAATAGACTTAGGTAGACCATTCCTACCTCCCTTAGGTCCTAAACACTTTGTTTTTAAATTTGACCCCTATGTGCTTGATTCACACCATTGCCACAACATTGGCAATTTGGGTCCACCTTGACACTTGTCTCCTAAAAGACCAAAAAAACTTGTAAAGACCTTCCCTAAAGACCTAACACAAACCTTAGGACACCTCTAGTCCTATTATTTAACTATTGGTCTGGCTTGAACCAATACAAGCCAAAAGAAATCTAGAAGCCCTAGGTCACCAAAGAGCCTTACCTAGGTGCTCCTGCACCATACTCCCCCACAAAGGGAAAGTCAAGTCACTTCTATAGACAATAAAGAGTCAGGAATGCCCAGCTTCTTGAAGTCAGATTCTGCAATCCATGAAACCTTTGATTCAGGTCTATCTTTCCACTTGAAAGGTGTTCCATATACACCTTGTGTCTAGTTCTCTTTTGCACTCTTGAATCCAAAAATCCCTCAGCTCTCAATTTTTGTTTGGTAGACACCACATCAGGGTCTATATCACTCTTAACTCCTTGATTATGTTGATTGATCTCAGTCAATGGACCTTTAAACTGAACTAGGTCCTGCACATTGAAAGTATAAGAGATATTCAAATCAGAAGGTAAATCTATCTTGTAGGCATTAGCCCCATATTTAGCTAGGACTTTGCATGGTCCTACTCTCTTCATCTACAACTTAGTAGGGACTCCCTTCTGCATTCTTGACTTTTTCAAATGAACCATGACATAGTCTCCTAATTGAAGTTGGATATCTTTCCTCTTCTCATCCACTTTGCCCTTCAACTTTTGCTGACTGTCATGTATAGTTTTCTTGACCTGCTCTTGGATCTCCTTCATAGTGTGGGTGAAGTCCTCACCATGCCCACTCTTGTACTCCATTCCTCCAAGATCCCAAAGCTCACAAACTCCCCTGAATGCATCCCATAAACTATTTCAAATGGGCTTCTCCCTGTCATCTTGTTCCTATTGTCATTATAGGCATACCCTACCTGAGGTGTGAATACATCCCATGTCTGACCATATTCCTTGGTTAGGAACCTCAATAGGTTACCCAACACCCTATTGACCACCTCAATTTGACCATCAGTTTGCGGATGGTATGTTGATCCAAAAGATAAGTTTGTACCCAATCTATTCCATAATGTTCTCCAAAAATGGCTCATGAACTTAACATCCATATCAGATACAATGCTTAAGGGTAGTCCATGAATCCTTACAACTTCTTTGAAGAACAGATAAGCTATGTGAATAGCATCACTAGTAGTCTTACATGGAATGAAATGCCCCATCTTGCTAAATCTGTCAACTACTACATATATACTATTATAGCCTTGCTTAGTCTTTGGTAGACCCACTATGAAGTCCATGCTCACACACTCCCATGGTCTGTTTGGGATAGGTAGGGGTTGATACAAGCCTGCATTGCTACTATCCCCCTTTTCCTTCATGCATACTACAAACTATTCCACATATTTAGTGACATCCTTTGTCAACTTAGACCAATGATAAAACCTTTGTACTAACTCCAAGGTCTTGTTTACAGAAAAGTGTCCACTCATGGATCCATTATGCTTCTCTTGTATGAGATTCATTCTCATAGAACCCCTTGGCACACATAACTAGTCCCTTGGAACACATAACTAGTTTCCTCTGAATAACAGTCCATTTTGCAATGTGAACTCAGAGAATTTGCTATGGAAGTGGTACTAAAAATCATGGCACACTTTACATGCCTCACCAAAATATTCATCTTCTTGATAGAGGTACTTAAAATTCTCTATGCCTATACTGTTCAATTGAACTTCTTGGACTGTCAAGAGTCTCCTACTCAGTGCATCAGCAACCTTATTCAACTGACCCTTCTTATGCTTGATGGTAAATATAAAGGCTTGGAGATATTCCATCCATTTTAGATGCCTATTACTCAACTTCTCCTGTGTATTGATGTAGCTAAGGGCCTGGTTGTCAGTAAACACCACAAATTCCTTAGGTAAAAGAAAATGTCTCCACTTTATTAATGACTACACTAGAGCATATAATTCTAGGTCATAAGAAGAGTATTTCTTCTTAGCTTCATTCAGCTTCACACTAAAGAAGGCCACTGGTCTGCCACTTGCATCACATTAAATAATGAATAACTTATCAAAACTAGGCAATGTTAGGACAGGTTGTGTAGCTACTTTCCCTTTCAACATTTCAAATGACTTCCCATCTTGTAAGTTCCATCTAAAATTAGCCTTACCTCCACCCTTAATAGTCTCTGACAATGGTGCAGATATACCACTAAAATTTGTAATGAATTTCCTATAAAATTGAGCTAGGCCATGGAAACTCCTTACCTCAGTTGCTGATGTAGGTGGTGGCCAATTTAGTATAGCTGACACCTTGTCTTGGTCCATCTTCAAGGATCCCTTGGATACCACAAATCCCAAGTAGACAAGCTCTTGTTTGAGAAACTCACACTTCTCCAAATTAATGGCTAGTTTTTCTTCATGCAACTTCTTCAACACTGAGTCAACATGCTTGATGTGGTCTTCCTTTGTTCTTCTATAGATCAATATATCATAAAGATATACCACCAAAAAATTACCTGTGAAGTCCTTAAGCAGTTCATTCATGAGCCTCATGAATGTGCTAGGAGAATTTGTGAGGCCAAATGGCATCACAAGCCATTCATACAACCCATCAGTTATTTTGAATGTTGTCTTCCACTCATCTCCCTCCTTGACCCTTATCTGATGATAACCACTTTTCAAATCCAATTTGGTAAAGTAAATTTCCCCTCCAATACAATCCATAAGATCTTCTATCTTGGGTATTGGAAACCTGTATCTTATGGTGATCCTGTTAATTGCCCTTGAATCAGTACATAGCCTCGATTTTCCACCTTTCTTTGATGCTAACACCACAGTGACTGCACATGGGTTGATACTCTTTTTAATCAAGTCTTGATCCAATAATTCTTGGAATTGTCTAGCTACCTCTAAATTCTGGTCAGGGGTTAGCTTATAAGATACTTTATTAGGTAATGAGGCACCAGGTATGAAGTCAATTTGATGACTAATCACTCTCTTAGGAGGCAAGTTGCAGGAGTCCCATCACTGACTATATCACTATATTTGTCAAGTAGAGTCTGAATCTACTTGAGTACTGTCTCCTTAACTATCTTTTCTTCCTCCTTGGGCTTTAACATAATGACATACCCTGCACTTGCTTCTTCCTTGATGTCTTTTACAAACTCATTCTGACTGTAGAATAACACAGTAGGAGTCTTAGAGTATGGCTCTCCATCCTCCAATAAAGACTGTATTTTAAATGTCTTTCCTTTCTTCCTAATGGATATGGAATTCTCCTTTCCATGATACACTACCTCTCTATCATATTTCCAGGGTCTTCCTAACAATAAGTGTCAAGCATCCATTGGTAGGATGTCACAAAGTAGTTTATCCTTGTAGCCTGCTATAGATAACTCTACCCAAGTTTTCTCATTTACTAACACACTATGTCCCTTATTAAGCCAAGTCACCTTGTAAGGGTTCACATGGGGTATCTTGGCTAATTTCAGCTTAGTAACTTCCTCCTCTGATATTATATTATCAGTAGATCCAAAGTCTACTATCACCTTGCAGAATTTTCCAAGGATCTTACATCTGATCCTAAACAATGCCCTCCTTTGCTTAGGCTCATCCTTCACTAGGTGGCTAATTAATACCCTTCTAAACATTAGGTTCTCACCCATCTCAGAGTCTATATGATCAACATCAGGTGCCTTGACACTAGAAGTGTCTTCTTGAACATAAGCTACCCTCTTTTCACTATTGGATATAGTAGCCTTATCAGGACACCTATACGCTAGATGACCAATCTTTCCACAATTGTAGCATTTCATATTTGCAAAATAGGAGTTGCTTCTACCTCCTCTTCCTCTATTGGATCCACTCTGATTACCTCTGTCTCTACCATAACCACCTCTTGGTGTGGATTCATTGGTGTGCTCTGTCAATCTGTTTTCACCTCGGCTTCTTTATTTAATGCCTCTGCCTTGGTAACCTCCTCTTTGTCCTCTTTGGTGTCTTCCTCTACCTATACCTTTCATATTAGAGTCACCCTTCTTTCTATTCTTCTCTTCAACCTTGAGAACTAGTTGTTGACATCTCTGAATAGTAGTGGGAGTCCACAAGCTAATCTCTTCTTGGATGTTCCACTTCAAACCACCTAGATACCTAGCCACTCTGATTGGCTCTTCTTGTTGTTTCTTTGACCTAAGATAGATTCTTTGAAATTCCTTTGTATAGGAGGCTACATCTATATCTTTCTGCTTCAATCCTTGTCTCCTTCTTTGGAGATGGATCTCATAATCTTCTGGTAAAAAGTTCTCTTTCATCTTAGTTACCATTGCTTGCCAATTCGCTATAGGTTGCTTCCCAAGTCTGGCTCTCTCATCTTGTAGGTACTTCCACCATGTTAGGGCTAATCCCCTAAGCCTTGAATTAGCCAGCATAACCTTTTGTGCATCTGTTATGCCTTCACACTCGAAGTGATTCTCCATCCCTTCAATCCAATCAACCACTATTTCAATGTCCATTTTTCCAGTAAACAATGGAATACCTTCTAAGGATTTACCACCCAATGCCTTGATGGCTTTCAAGAATGGTTCCTCTACTATCACAGGGTCTGATTCAAGTTTAATATCATCCTCTTCAACCTTTCACTTCCCTCTATCACTCGTTTCACCTTCTCTACCTTGGTCTCTTGCATCCACTACTTCTCGTAGTTTTATCTTCATCTCTTCTAGGGCCTCTTCAAGGAGTCTATTCTTCTCCTTTTCTCATCTATGTCCCTAGATAACTCTGCATTTTTTACCATGTCTATGTAACCACAAGATTCCACCTCTGAAATATACAATCCCAAATCTTTTTGGGGCTCTGATACCACTCTGATGTAACACACCTAGGATTTCTCTCTACCCTATTCTTCTCTAGGGTCTCCTTAGGTCAACTCTCTGACCTAGTAGGGTTCTATACCCAACCCTACACTGCCTAGGTATCTTTACACAAGATCCTAACCTTTCACCTAGTGTACACCAACGAACTGATCAAGAATTCTCCACTCTGCAACACAAGCTAACTAGGTCTTTCCTAGTCTCAATCTTCAACAATTGCATCAATTTCTCTTAGGAATTAGCTCCATGGAAGGATAGGTAAAAAATATCTCCACTGGTTCCATTTGAACTCCTACATACACTATTCACAAACACACTGAAATCGAGTGCTTCAAAATGCACCTTTCTCACCCCAAATAGGGCTACAAGCCAATTAGGCCTTTTTCTAGCCTTTTTGAGTATATCTTGAAATTTTCACACATAAGCCTCCAAAAGGGTTTATGATTCAAAAACCCTTTATTGAGTACCTTGAGATTTCCAAGATCTCCAATCCTCAAGCTGTCCATACAACCCTTCCTACAATCATGCCTAAAAATCAAGATTTTAGGGCTTATTGACAGTTTGAACAAATGAGTGTTCTTTCAACACACAAAATAACTCCTCCAACCTTTTCCTTCAAATTGGGGGTCCTTCACACATTACTCTATCCTTCCATGAGCTTTGGTTGAGCTGTCAATGCATTCAACCCTCCTTCCAACATTTGCAATGTATCTCAGTCCCTAGCCATGCACAACAGGTTCGCCTAGGGCATCATTGCAAAAATAGTAAAACCACTTTATTTGGCCCCTCCTTCAATAAAAATAATGTAAATGGAGTATCCTCACCCATGCCATGAGACCGTACATAACCTATGGTGGCAAGTTGAGTTAAGACTCCATTTGTCCAACCTGCCTGGTTCAGACCAGCGATAGGGCAAAACAAAGAGAATTTAACTAAACCAATGCAAAAGCTTCAAATTAACAAAAGAAATCCACACAGAATCTTAGGATAACCTACCCTACATTAATCAGTAGCTATAGAATGAAATCTAATCCATCTAATTACTCAAATCAAGAAAATTCACTAAATTGCTCTAAAAATTACACACAGAGAAAATATTGTATATTCAAATTGTTCACCAACCTTGCTTACAGGTCGAGGAAGACCTCTTATACTTGTCCCCACCCCTAATCCAATGGTTTCAGATAGTTACAATAACCATTTGAGGAAAAATTCTCTTCTTACATAATTTGTTTTCAATGTTGTCAATGACAATATTGGCAATTCTTGACAACTTTCCACAATATTTGGAAATCCACTCTAAACCTTGTTCTAAGACCATGAAAATATCATAATAGAATTAGGTAGAGCATGCCTACCTCCCTTAGGTCCTAAAACACTTTGTTTTTAAATTTGACCCCTATGTGCTTGATTCACACCATTACCACAACATTGGAAATTTGGGTCCACCTTGACACTTGTCTCCTAAAAGACCAAACAAACTTGTAAAGACCTTCCCTAAAGACATAACACACACCTTAGGACACCTCTAGTCCTACTATTCAACTAGTGGTCTGGATAGAACCACTACAAACCAAAAGAACTCTAGAAGCCCTAGGTCACCAAAGAGCCTTACCTAGGTGCTCCTGCACCACTGTACTTTTCCACAATTGACCGATCCATGCCGCAAATGAAAGCATTCTACTGTAGAATAGAGTTATTTTCTTCAATTGCCAATATTATACCACAATTGATAAGAGATTACTGCAATCGAACAACCAGTACCACAATTGACATAAAAGATACATTTATGGCTATTTTTCTTGGTTTCTGTGCAGGGTTGACTGACAGTGAATGACAAAGAAGGTAATTAGACACATACCAGGTGCTAGATCATTAAGAGCTACAATAAGGAGAACCACCAACTATCGATCACAACAAAGGGCTATTCTCACAATCGCAGTTGAAGATCAAAGCGAAGTATACAAAAGGTACATTGATTCAATCAAGAGGTTTGCAAGTAAGTATAAAGTCACCATTAATTTAAGAAATCTCAATAATCCCAGAGTTTCTAGATATTCTACTATTTTGGATTGAAAAGCTTTCCTTTCTTGAGATACTAAACACTTTCTTTGACAGGTTCTAATCAAGGAGACAAGATAAAAATACAACATACAATTCATTCACTTGTTAATTTGGGTTTAAAAAGAACCTTGTTTGTCACACATCTCACATCTCACATTTAAGAATTTGGTGCTTAAAATTGACGTGGAGACTAAAAATTGAACAAAGGCAAAGAATCTCTCAATTTGATGCATTAAAATTGAACAAGGAATCAACACTTACTTTTGGGCTTAAAACTGAACACTTGTGCTTATATGGTGGTGTAGCTTAATTCACATTTCAAACTTTGGAGCTTAAACGATTTACCTTGTGTCTTGAGTTTTGGGTGCACTTGCACAATCTATTGATTAGACACCTTTATACTTTTTAGAAAGGCCTTTCTATGGAATGCGCTTCTTCCTTAGAGAATGACCTTAAACTGGTAATCCTTCCAATCGGTATATAAACAAGGTGCAAACCAAAGTTTCATCTTATCTAGCCAAGCTCGGGTGAGGTGTGTTGATGATAGTCTAGATTGGGTGAATATCCCTAAGGAGCCAACATGGTCAACTAGGATCTTAAGTGAGTCACACACATAAAAACCGATTGGATAGACACCATGGACCCTTACTGCAACCTTGATAATTAGAGGACAACTCGATCTACCTCCAAATAGATACCTTATTATAGTGCAAGGCATTGTAGAATTTCCCCCCAAGATTCCCAACATATGTGCTCCAAGGTATTTGTGTTGTGAAAGAGATCTTCACTCCATGAAAACAATACCTGGAAATGAAAAAAATACAGGCACCTACGTCATGGACCTTCGTGTCCTAGTAGTGTGAAAATTGTTGTGTGATATAAAAGACATTCAAGAATTGGGTCTATAATATTGTATTTTGAAGCCATTGACCTAGATTAATCTGACTATTCATTTTTGAGACCTCGTGATAACATTGCAACTCGAAAGAGTTGTAGAACATACACATTGTCAGTCTTCATTCTTCAAAACACAGTGTCTTTTATGTTTGTTCTTTGATTAGTTTTCAGAACACAAAACAAAAATCCAAAATATCAAAACAAGTCAAATGTGTTAAAGTCTAGGGTTGTCAGCATCAAACTGTCTTTCAAAATCAGAAGCCTCGTTCCAAGAAATCAAATTGTCAGACAGTGAGACCTATCTTTTAGTCCTTTTTAGACTACTTCCCTTTTATCACAATTGCCCTCATTTTGCCGCAATTGACAGAAGTTTTCCGTAGTTAACTTGTTTATTGTTGTAATCAACTTGTTTATTACCACAATCGGTGATAAATTACCATAATAAACCATTCACTTTACCATAATTGGTGGAGTTTGTCGTAGTTGACCAGAGACATTTTTACACCTTTTCTGACCTAAAACCTTGAAAATACTTTCCATTTTTTTTCAAAGACCAGTGTCCATCCCAGAAAAATGCAAAGAACATTGTGTGAATCTCTAAACATTAAATATCATCCCATCTTTGGAAGCACAATTATTGTCCAAGCATTGTTAGTTTGAAAGTTTAGACTCAAAATATCTTGATCCCATTATCTCAATATCATCATCTCTATCAGTGACTTTGTCCCAGGCAAAGGTTGACAAATATTATTCTTAAATCATCAAAACCTTGAGATCAAGATAAATCAACATCTATCCTTAGAATTACCCTTGTCCCAACATAATTTGGACTTTCCTAGATAGTTTGTCCTTTTTTGTTTTCTTTATATCGCTTGTTTTAGTCACAAAATCTGGACCACATTATGTCTCAAACACCCCATAGAGGGCCTTACACAAGGTCGATGGCTAGAACTCAACCTAAGGACTCATACATCGACAGATTCCCCGCTTGGGAAATAGAGTGAGAGGATGATCCTTTCAAGAATACCAATCATACTCTTTTTGAGAATCCCCGTGGGTCATCCATATTCCAAAATATCACAGAAGAGGAGCTCGAAGATATTAAGAAAGATGCCCATTTTGCACAAGTGGTTGACATTGTTATAGAGAGGAAACCTGAACATTTCTTAGCCATATTGATTAAGAAAGGAGTCAAACTCCCCGCTGAAATCAACATATCCACAATATGGCCCGAAAAACCTCTCACAGGTCAAACCACTACTCATCCCTCTAAAAAACTACCTGTGGTTTCTCAAATCTTCCCATCCTTGACAACACCAGCATTGGCATAGATGATACCCAACCAAACCAATTGAACAAACCAAGCAAGCATATCTTACACACAGAGCATCAAAGGCTCCCAACTAAGTGTACCCATGGTCACTAGTATGCCTCCACCTACGGTATTATGGCCTGGCCAACCAAGCTCTCATTCTATGCCTTCCATCCCACCAACAAGAAGTAACCTTGTTGCCACCATGCCACTACCATAATCAATCCCTACTATCCTTGGGATCAACAAATCATTCCCACAGGGATCCATATTTGTAGGTCTGACTTTTAGTGAATGCACACCCAAGGTTATGCCTTTTCTCACCTAGTAACAACCTCAACCCCAGCAGCAACAACCCCAGCTTCATCCGTAACAACCTCAACCCCAACAGAAGAAACCCTAGCTTCAGCTGGAACAACCTCAACCATAGCAACAACCCCAGCTTCAGCTGCAAAAAAATCAACCCCAGTAGGAAAACCCCAGCTTTAGTAGCAACAACCATAGTTCCAACAACAACAGTATCCCAAACCCCAATAACAAACACAATAGAACCAACCTTGGGCCACTCGCATACCCACAGTTTAGAATCATGTGTTGGGAAATCAATATCAAGCTCCAAGGATGAGGTCCTATGTTCCTACTCAAGGGGCACCGAGACACAACCTCATACCTACTACAACATAGAGGTACCATGTCACAAATCCTCCTCAGTCTCAAACTGACATGCTGATCCAATAAGAGAAGAACCTTCAAACCCAAATGATGGATATGCAAAATCAAGGCAAAACTAAATCTTATACCGCAGAGGATTTATATCCATTCCCAAATCACTTCTTGGTACTGAAATTTGACAAATATAGGAGTAATACAAACCCTATTGAACATATCTGAGAGTTTTTTGTTAGTTGTGTCAAAGTGGCACATGATGAGACATACTTAATATGACTATTCCCACAAAGCTTGGCCAGACCAGCAATGGACTAGTTCTCACATCTACCTCATGGCATTCTGTCTTGGGGCAAATTGGCCAAAAATTTAATCGCTCACTTCCATCATAACATCGAGCGCAAGGTCAGTATCAAGGACCTTTGTGATATCAAACTGAAGGATGGAGAGTCTTTTGTAAAATTCCTACAGAGATGGAGGAATACTATGAATTGAATAACGTATGATGTACCCGAGCAAGACCTAATAGTCATGTTCATTCACAATCTGATTCCAGACATGTCATTTACAATAGAATTGTAGTTAGCTCTAAACTTTACATAACTTATCAAATGAGGAGTTCGTTGTGAGTAGAAATTGGTCAAAAGAGGTGTCCTTGCAAATCCTACCCAAATGAGTACAAACAAGATGTAAAAAGACAAAGCTAAGGGGTGGAATAAAAACAAAAATGTCACCAACAATGGTGTCATTGATGTGAAGACAGTCAACTACCCACAACCTAAAGTGTCACTGTAAGGTGCACCTATGGCCAACCAACAACCTATGGTGCCCACTCCACAAGCATACACTCAAACTAAACCTCCCCCTGTCCAAGCAGCTATTGTGTCAAATAGTCAGCAAAAGACTCAACGCAAACCACAGTTTCAATTCCAACAAAGACACTTCACACCATTGGGAGAGTCAATAGAATCAACTTTACAAAAGTTGATACAATCAAACAACATCACTCTCTCAAAAATAAGGGAATATGAAAATGGTGCAATCAAGCCAAGGTGGTATAGTGACAATGATTTTTGTGAGTTTCATTGGGTGAAGGGACACAAAACACCCAACTATTACCGATTGAAACATGATATCCAAGACCTGATTGAGACAGGGGTCATCGATGTAACAAATACCCAAACCAAAGGAACAACTAATCATACGATATTCAATGACACATCTCATGATCACAATAAAGGGAAAACATGTCAACTATACTTATGCCAACAGTGTTAACGTTATCAATTGCCTCAATCCTTTAGATAGCCATGTGGCTACGATTGCTATCAGAGACCTGGGTAACAAATGTGTTGTAACCATGCATTGTACCAAAGTTTTCTTGCAAGGGGAACCTTCTTCATCTTCTACACCAGCCAACCCTCAATAAATATCAGATCTACATACAAGCCCAGTGGATAAGATAAAGCACACACTGACCCAAATCTCCATGTTTGACCTCTTGTGCATATCTCCGCAGCATAAATGAGAACTTGAAGAAGCCCTTCAGAATGCATCTTTCCCAAGGGATATAACCCCTGAGAGCTTCCAAATGATGGTTAATCATATCGAAGCAAACAAACATGCAACATTCACAGACCGTGATGTGTCACTGCATAAACCCCTGCATAATGATCCTTTGCACTTGCTTGTCTAGGTCCACAAAAGTGCTATATGTAGAGTCCTTGTTGATGGTGAGGCTAGATTAAATATAAATACTCTAAAGCTAATCAAGCAATTAGGATATTCATAATCTAGTATTGATGTACCAAGGAGGATCAACATCAGAGCTTATGATGAAGAGAAAATATCCTCTAAAGGTATTATCATTCTACCTATCCGGATTGGTCCAGTTGCCAAGAACACTCCCTTCTAGATCCTAGACCTTGAGTTGGGATATAACATGTTACTAGGGAGACCATAGATACATGAGATACAAGTTGTACCTTCAAAATACCATCAGTGCATCAGGTTCCCACACCATGGAGAAGAAATCATCATTGAGGGAGATCCAAATCCTTTCCAATACAGTAATGTGGTCCAAATTAGCATCGATAACAAGGTACCCTTGAACCAAGATGCAAACATCCCCCTCTTTAGATTCAATTCCCAAGGATGTCATACGGAAAGCGGGAAAAATATCCATTACTGACAAAGGTTGTGGTGAATACAGCTACGAGGAAGCTTTCACTATCACAAACATACCTCGAAGCTCAAGGACATATGGCATGCCACAACCAGTTGTTATAACAAAAACCCCAAAGCCTGTTCTATTCAAGTGTCCACCCACAACCTTTTTCAGATGGGGAGACGTTGTAGAAGAAAACCCATTAGATCAAGATATCAATACATGGTTGTACCAAGATCCATAAGAGAAACTTTAATAGCCCCTACCCATATAAAATTATGGAAATGGTTATACAATACTGCAAAGATTTGGGTATGATGGTACAACTGGTCTGGGGGAAATACAACAAGGCTTAATGGAACTGTCTCTCCCACCAACCTATAGAAACAAGAGAGGGTTAGGCTATGGGAAACAAAGAACCAGTCCTATCACTCGAGACATAAAAGTTGATCAAGAAAAAATAGCAGAGTTACATCGGGGACAAAACCCGTAACACATCTTAATAAGAAACATACTACAACAGTTGATTCCCACCAAAGTGGGAACCTCTCAAACCCGAGTAAACCACAACCAAGTAATCGACGATAACGAAGGAAGTGAGACATCCAAAGAGTGTTCTAGCGAAACTGAGTCCCACGAGTATGAGTGGAGATCTATTCATGACTCTGAACCCTCGATCCCAGACTATTCCCCTCGGTCAGCCACCACCATACACCTTGACGGCCTATTTGACAAACTATCCATTGATGACCAACCCTGCATCGATAAACATGTCGATAAAAATTCCTTAGGTGGTGCATCCACATCACATTATAGGTTTTTTGGAACCATCTCCATAGTCCCCTTCAACAAAATAAAGTCAACCCAACACGAGGGCCTATGTTTTGTACACCCCAAAATAATAGAGTGGGATCAACAAGGACCGTTTGATATGGATGTCTTTGAGAATGATGAGGCTATCACAGGTTTCATGGGACTTAGAGAGGGAATGCCATTAGGAGACCATAAAGAAGGTTTCTCCATTGACCTTTACAAATCAACATACTTTGGAGACGAAGCCCCTCTTTCCAGTCATCAAAGATAATTGAAAAATAAAAAAGAATCGCCAGTAAGTGAAAATTGAAAGGTGCTTACTGACACAAAAAATGATAAAAGGACAAACTGAGATGTATCTTCTAGTGAAAACCTCACTAAGGTGCTATAAGATGGAAAGAAGGAAATCCTCCCCTTGACAGTGGAAAATTTGGCATTGTTAGCAGAAGAAATAGAGGATGTCAAGTTGGGAGATGACAAGAACCCAAAGAACATCTAAATGGAAAAATCACTCACCCCAGAGGAGAGAGAACAGTTCATCAGTTTCTTCAAGGAAAGGATGATCAATTTTGCATGGTCCTGCTCAGATATGCCAGGATTAGATCCAGAGCTTGTGCTCCATCATCTCCCATTGCCACCCAACGCCAAACCTATCAAACATAAACTAAGAAAAATGCATCCCCATGTTGCATTACTACTAAAGGTAGAATTGAAAAAGATCATAGATGCTAAGCTCATAAGACCGATCCCATACGCAAACTAGATATCTAAGTTGGTACCAGTTACAAAGCACAGTGGTTAGATTTGAATTTGCATAGAATTTAGAGATCTTAACAAATCTTGTCCCAAGGATGAATTTCCTTTACCTAACATCGATATGATTTTAGATCTAATTGTTGGACATCAAATTCTATCACTCATGGATAGTTTTTCAGGGTATAATTAGATAAGGATTGCACCAGAGGACCAACATAAAACCACTCTCACATGTCCTTGGGGCACTTATTGTTGGAACATCATGCCATTTTGTCTAAAAAATGTCGGTGCAACATATCAAAGGGCCATGATGATTATCTTTCATGATCTCATCCACAAGATAATGGAAGACTACGTTGATGACATACTATCCAAGTCAATGTTTTGAAAGGATCATCTACAAGTATTAGGACCAATCTTTGACAGAATGCAGGAATACAAGGTCCATTTAAACCCAAAGAAATGTGCATTTAGGGTCACATCAGGGAAGCTATTGGGGTTCATGGTGTCACATAGAGGCATTGAAGTAGACCTAGAGAAAGTTAAATCAATATTGGACATGCCTCTACCGACCAACCTAAGGAAACTAAGGGGGTTACAAGGAAGGCTCTAATCAATCAAGCGCTTCATAGCTCATCTAGCAGACAAGTGCCACCCATTCAACCATCCACTACACAAAGACATCAAATTTATATGGATAGAACAATGTGAACAAGTGTTCCAAATATTCAAGGACTATTTACTCAAGTCTGCCATATTGGTGCCACCAGTCCAAGGTAGACCATTTCTTCTATATATCTCGGCAATGGAATCAGAATTAGGCATACTTTAAACACTCACTGAACGAATTTCCAAGTGCGTAATGATCTTAAGTGAGTTTGACATTGAATATGTATATAGAAAAGCCATCAAAGGGAAAGTGATTGCAGATCAACTAGTAGAGGCACCTATTCAGCCTATCATCTCTAACTTTCCTGATGAGTCTATTATGACACTAAAACCAACGATTAAGGAATGAAAACTATAATTTGATGGTTTGCCCACGAAACATGGTGTGGGGGCAGGAATAGTGCTCATCACTCCAAATAATGATGCAATTCCAAAATATTTTAGACTCAACTTCCTGTGCACAAACAACATAGGAGAATACAAAGCACTGGTCATCGTATTAAAGACATCAATTCAATAGAGAATCAAGAACCTTAAGGTTGATGGAAATTTGCAGTTGGTCATTAGCCAAGTCAACAATGATTATATGACAAAAGATGAGAAGCTGATATCATACAGAGCACAGATGGAAAGGTTGCACACTAACTTCCAATACATCTTCTTCAAGAAAATACCATGAGCTAAAAACAAAGCGGCATCCGCGATGGTTACCATAGCATCACTGATTGATATGCCAGACAATGAAACACTATTTTAGTTTCTAGCGGAGCAACTCATGATGCCATCACACCAAGCACAAATCACAGAATCAACATGCATCCTTGTTGGTCCTGAAACCCCGTGGTACCATGATGTCTATAATTACCTCCAAACTAGTGTCTTACCTCCCAACTTGTCTAGAAACTAGAAAAAATCCCTCATTCGCCAAGCCTCTAGGTATACCATCCTCTCAACTACCCTATAACGATGAAGTCTAGATGGAAGACTATTACAATGTCTCACTTCCAAAGAATGCTAGAGAGCTATGTACGAGGTAGATGAAGGAATTTGTGGAACCCACGGAGGTGGCAACAACTTAGTTGAAAAGATCATCCACATGGGATAAAAATGGCCCATAGTAGAAATAGATTTAAACAACTATGTAAAAATGTTTAGGCAGTGTCCAATTCATGGAGACCCCATCCATGCACCAGGCAAAGAATTAAATGCTATCACCTCACCATTGCCATTTTCTATGTGGGGATTTGACCTAGTGGGCAAAATTACACCTTCTTCAGCAAATGGACACAAATACATCATAGCAGCAACAAAGTACTTCATTAAGTGGGTGGAAGAAATTCCCCTCACTTACATAAATAGAAAGTAGATATCAATGTTCATGCTCAACCACATCATTTGTCGATACAAGATTCCTCAAACCATCCTGACAGATCACGGTACACCATTCCAAAAAAAAGATGTTGAAGAGTTATGTGAATAGTTCCAAATAAAAAAAAAGGGTTCTCTTCATTCTATTATCCTCAAGGGAATGGCTAGGCTAAAGCGACAAACAAGACCATTTTGAAAATCTTGAAGAAAACAGTTAACGAACCAGGGCGCGACTGGCATTTATAGCTTAGTCCTACATTATAGGCTTAAAGAACTAGTGTGAGAACACCTACATGAGCTACTCCTTTCTCCCTAGTATATAGATTAGAGAAGGTCCTACCCCTTGAAGTGAAAATTCCATCCCTAAGGATATCATTGAAGAACCTAATTTCAGATGAAGACTACAGAGTAGCAAGGCTCAGTAAACTGGAACTACTAGACAAAAGAAGAAAAAATGCATTCAATCACTTACAAGGCTATCAAAATTGCCTTAGAATAAATTATCATAAGAATGTGAGGCCACAAAAATTTGAGGTAGGAGACCTCATCCTCATGGAAAATCAAAAGAACCAAGCAGAAAGAGTGAAATCAAGAAAGGTTTAGCCTAACTAGCTAGGACCATGTCATTGTCAACTCTGCCCAGAGTGAGGCATACCAACTGGAAACACCAGAAGGAGATCAGCTCCCCGAATACATAAATAGCATGTACCTCAAGAGGTTCTATACTTTATGTCTCAATGGTTGAGGTAACTATCTACACATCCAGAAAATACCAAAAAAATAAAAATATACAAAATGTTACCTTGGTGAAAACCTGGCAAACAAGGGCTTTAGCGACAACAAAAAAATCAATAAAGAAAAAAAGTAAAGAGAAACAAAATCACTCTCTCAGTGGGGTGGCTGCAAGAAGTTGAGTCCCACTTTTGGGCAAAAAGTGGAAGTGTTTTCCCTATTTTTCAAATTTTTTGTCAATTGATGTCAAATTTTGAGGCACTTAGAGATTGAATCTCAAAATAATCCACTAATAGAAAATATAGTGCTTGGAGTCTAGTTTTCAAATATGTAATTTATTTGAATACCCACATGGTAGAAAATATATTTTAGTAGACATGTTTAAAAATCTCTTTTTCAAAATGCCTGTTTCAGGACCATACCCCGTATGTGTATGACCACCCTATTTTGAAGTAAATAAATGATTTTTTCTAAATCCTTTTGCGAGAAGGTACCTAACACATGAAATATTGGTCAGCATATTTTTTCTTTTTTTTTTAATTGAATATATATATTTTTATTAATTTTTAATCGACTATAAAGTACATTTTAAAAACCTCTCGTGTACGACCACCATAATTTGACAAAAATTTCACTTTTTTGAAATATTTTAATTTTGTTTTTTGAAAAAAATTCTATTTAGATTGGGCCCATATAATTCATTTTTTCAAAAACGTAAAATCAAAAAAATTATAAAAGTTTTAGTGAACCTTACTATTTTAAGTTAAGGCACCACTTTTGATTAATAAATATTGTAAAAATAGGAAAATTTATCATATCACTATAAAATTTATATTTTTGAAATCTAGACAGTAAGAGCTCTAATGGGTTTTCATTTCCTCAAAAAATTCGATTAGGAAGATCCTCAAGAAATTACGACAAGAAAGAAATATCGTATTTAAATGCCTTTAGCCATTATTTTGGAGGTCCAAGCATAGGCTTGGCCCCACCAAACCTGTCCCAGACCGAAATCCAATGCAAAGAGTGGTTTGGTAAATTCAAATTTTATAAAATGGGCACACGATTAAAAATATGTACCCGTTTCTTAAATATAATAAATTGGCATGTAAAAATGAGTTTCTTAAATAAAATTAAAAAAATTAAAAAATGGGCACCCATTTTGAAAAAACTGGCACTGATTTTTTGAATTGTGGATCGGGTGTCTGAGCCTAAGACATGTGTCAATTTCTTTTCAAAATGGGTGCCTGTTTCTAGCAGCTGTTTTCAAGCCCACAAGACTTCCGCCAAATTGGTACCCAACTTCTTGCACTGACGTAGTGAAAACCTAGAAAATAGGTGCTATAGAGTAGGTACCTTGTTGAAAACCTGACAAATAGGTGTCAAGTGTTCAAATCCAGCTTCACAATCAATGAACTCCAAGATCAAAAGCTTGAGCAGACTACGCATGAAAGACTGACTACCCAAGCTATATCTAGAAGCACAATCCCCTCTGAGCACCAAACACTTATCCATGGTTAGTACTGGTCCACTAGACTAGGGGGTGATTCTAAAATGTCCTGAAAAATCCCTAAAAATAGGAAAACTCATCAAAAAATTCTAAAAAGATCAAAAAATCCTAAGAAAATCAATCTTCATAAAAAAAATCAAAAAATTTGGAAAATCCCAAGAAATAAAACCAACTCAGTTATCAACAAAGTAAAGGGCGATCATGCCAAGTCAATCAATGTCACAACCATGAGCTTTGCAAACCAGCATTGGGCCCATATGACATAGCTTTATCAATCTGTCAAATCTATCAGCAAGAAAACTGGCGACCAAGCCAATCTATCAAATATCACAATCATGAGCTTTGCGAATCAAAATTGGGCCCATCTGACACAGCTTGATCAACCACCAAAATGATCACAATCAATCAATCATATCAATCATCTTACATAGTGATGGATACACTCAAAAATAGACATGTCAGTCTTATATGAGTCATCTATTACTGACACCAGGCACAATTAAAGAAATCAAGCCTATCAAAAGATTCAAGCCAAGCAAGAGAATCCAACTGAATCAAGGAACAATCAAAATGTTGACTAGGTCAGTCAGTTGGTTAGATGTTAGTCTATATTTCGCGGTTATGTTCTTACACTACTCTAGGATCCACCAAGTGAGGAGAGTAGCTATGATAGATCATGACTTATTTTCTTTGATTGTTGTCTGTTGAATGTTCACTTCAATTCTAGGGCCATGATGATTTAGGATAAATGTAGTAGGTGCTGTCACTTATCTAGCAGCCATGTAGTTCCACGATCTGAGCTGAACCCTGGGAAAGAATTGGACAATCCTTCTCTGTTATATGCTTGTTTTTTTACCAATAGAATCATAGCAATATCTAGATGGAATTTGGATGCATTTGATTTCTATTTTGTTTTTTATGGGCTTTCTTTTAAAAAAATCAAGAGTTCATAGTGTTATCCAGATGGACTCTGGGTGCATTGGAATTCTATCTTGATTTCTTTTGTCTTTATTTTCAAAATCAAGAGCTCATGATGCTATCTAGATGGACTCTGGGTGCGTTGGAGTTCTATCTTGGTTTTCTTTTTCTCTTTTGTTTGGTTTATTCAGAGGGCAAAGAGGTATCTAGATGGTTAATATCTAGGTGCCTTTGAATCTCTTTCTTTTCAAATAAGGAACATGGCTGAACCTAGATGGTCAATTTTTAGGTGCACTAAGTTCTCTTTCAATTCAATCTCTCTACTCCTTCTGGGTATCAAGAGGTCGTGGTGGTATCTAGATGGTATGTGATCTAGATGCATTGGACTCTCTTCAGAATTTCATTAAAAATATGCAATGATGACAAATATTGGAACAGGGGCAACGACTTGGGTTAGTCATCCATTCTATCAATTCATATCTATCAAAAAATCAAAAAATCCTTTCTATCATTCCATATCTATTAAATCAATACCAGAGTGCACATTTCCACTAACTATCTTCTAACTAACATATGCATTACTCAGATATTTTGTGCATAATATATTGCATGCATTCTATTTAAGTGCATCCAAAAAATGAAAAGAACATAGCAGTTGTATACATGGTAAATCATAAATCACCTGCATCCATAAGCATCTCATATAAACATGCATTTCATTTCCACCATCTCGCATAAACATGTCAGTTTCATAAGAAACGTAAATCACCCATCTAAGAGTTTGCATAATAGAACCACATCGCATAAGCATTTCAATATCTAAACACAATCCTGTAGAACAAAAAATATAGCAAGTATATCAATAGTTGCATCTCATATAAATCAAAATATCTGAGAACAATGAACGGTCACAATTTTGAACACAAGAAGGTGATCAATAGGTATATCAATAAATATCAATTGTGTCAAGATACAATCATATATAAGCCTCAAAGATACATCAATGCTACATGTCGCTACAAATATGGTGAATCAGACTATAACAAATATCATATCTCAGCATGTGCTACCTCCATCCTCACCGCTAGGTGGACAAGGGGGAGGCATATCACAGACACTCCTATGTGGTGGAGCTAGAGCACAAATCCCACTAATCTGTGATCTTTGCGCTCTACTAGATCTCTGGGAGGCAGTGCAGCTGGGAACCCACTAATCTAAAGGAACTATACCCTTATAGTGGCGCCTCCAGTAGTCAATCTCTCTCTGAGCATCATGCCCAGATATATAGTATCAATCCAATACCTCCCGATGAGAGGCATCTTGTATGTTGTCAATGAAGGATCTGACCTCTGAGAAAACCTATCACTCTCTCTCCTCAGCTGCTAAGACTCTAGCCTCCAAAGCAGTAGCACGTGCATCCGAAGCAACAAGTCTAGCCTGTAGATCCTGTACCTGCTGAGTAAGTCACTCTACCTCTGAGGGATCCCCCTCCATCCCCTCCATAGCCACATCCATGTCTCCCTCCTAAGCCCTATCCCCCAATCCCTCATCTCTCCTCTCCCTCACTACCCAAGAATCCTCACTCTTAGAACTATCACCAGAACTGTTGTTTGTAATACTACTACCAGTGCACGAGCTCATACCTGCAATCTCTACATCCAAGGCCTCAATGTCTATATCACATATCTTCACATACACATCCTCTGCAATAACTTTCTCATCTAACCTCTGAGGAAGAACAACACTAGTGCACTGACGTACTCTCCGAACTAACTAAGGGGCCTCCTCCATCACTTCCTCCTCCTCCAAAATAGCACCCAATCCAACTCGCCAAGAACTGCTCCACCCACCCCTTGTCCTCACCCCACCACCAGCTCCCCTAGGCCCAGGATCATCTTCATTGTCATCTCCTCTACCCTGTCCACCATCTCGACCCCCATCTCTCCCTCTGTCTTGGCCATCATATCTCCTTCCGTCTCGACCCCCATCTCTCCCCATGTCTTGTCCACCCCTACCTCACTGTAATTGTTAGTGCCTCCTCATGATAGTGCTAGCAATGAGACGTGAGATATCAGTAAGTAAAACAGGATGGGCCTGTGCCCACCAAGCATCATACTGAGGGGTGGTGCCTGCAAAACAATCTAATTCAAATATTATTACCACATCAGATAAAGCAACAAGCATCATAAAGTAGATAGCTTAAGAGAGAAGTAATGAAACTACAAAAGTAATAGGACAAAAATATAACTACATCTACACTGACAGATCGCCATGTCTAAGAAATAGGAGGTAACCCTACAAACTCATTCTGGGTAGCATCAAGTGAATCACTAGCACCCCATAGCTCAATGTCCCTTGATCTACGTGCAAAATAGGCATAACTTTCAGACACATCCTGTCGCTTTCTGAACTATCGCAACACCCTGGCAGTGTTGTGGAAATCAATCATATGCACAAGGCGTGTGACACGCCTAATCAAAAATCTCTGCTGACGACAGAATGGGAGATGGACATCCTCTCCATCCCAGACGGGGCACTCTCTATATGGTTTCCAAATAAAATATGACATCATATCTGATTCCTGATGCCAGTACAACAAATGACCCATGTGAGTCTGGAAAATGGCTGCATCATACATAAAGACATAGGGCATGTCTGGAGGAAGATAACAAGCACCCACAGGATAGCACACAATAATGTGCTCCCATGCCCACATGTGCAGAAGGGTAGCACCGCAACCGAGCGACTTACCATTAAGGTAATCCACGTAGAACATATGAAAGTGCATGTGGGCTAACATGCATGGCCCCCATGAAAATACAGTGTGATCACGGACCATACTCTGCAACACAACACCAAAGCCTACAAAGAAACAACGCTGGCATCGATAAGGGCATAAGATGCCACATATCAAGATACCTAATAAAGTGGATAATCTATCGAGGCCCATGCCAAATTGGGACCATGGGATATCATACAGGCCAGACAAACCTAGCTGATCCCGGGGCAATCCAGATAACTCAGTCAAAGCTACAATACCAAGTCAGGTGGCATACTCAACAAGCACAACCTGAATGAAAAGCTGAAGAATGTGGTAAACATCCTCCAACGTAACAGTACACTCTCCAGTGGGTAACCAGAAAGTGCATGTCTCAGATTGCCAATGCTCTACAAGAGCTGAGATCAGACCCCTGTTGGTCATAATCTCTAGCATAAAACATACCCAATATAAACCTAACTCTCTAAGAACCAACCTTTGATCCTCAGACAGCTGGAATCTGTAAACAAGTCCCGCCGATCTAGACTCTCGGCTGCGTAGAATCCTCCCGATTAACTGCAATAGGAAAAATCAGAAATTTATCAGTACTAGATCAAACAGACAGGTGTCAGCAAGTAAGGAAAAGCAAAAATGAGATCATACAAATCAAGTGCAAAACTATATAGGCAATTACAGTAAAAAATGCTTCAAATGCGGTACTTTTATGTGATTGCACAAGACCAGTAAAAATTGCGGCAGTCAAAAAGAAATTATGGAAAAATGGCAATCGATTGTGGCAACGTTTGCAATGGGACACAAATTTTTTTTTTCCAAAGGAAAAAATAAATACATTAATGACACACAAGACAAGAATACTCACCCGACGTCCTGTGGCAGTTGGCATCTGATATGTCTAGACTTGGTCATAAATGTGGGTGACTCCAGGTAAGCCTGCCAATTCACAAAAATAGGAAGGAAAACAAAGAAAATAAAGAGCAAACTCACCAAGATCGTCAGAGCTCCAGAATGCAAAATGACAAATGAAGGGCTCTCTCAGCTACTTATAGGGATTTTCAGAAACCCTAATTCCTCTAGGACTTCAAAAATTTCCTTCTCGGTCCTCAAAAATTTCAAAACTCAATATCAGGGGCATGATAAAGCATTTTTCAGATCAGTAAGGTACCCAGATACACAAATTGCAATTTCAACAAATTAATGCTCATATCGCAACTTTTTGCTCAAATTTGTTTAGGGGGCATAAATACACCTGCTATTGCTGGGGCAGGATCAAAATAGAAATTCATTGACACACTACATCAAGTCACATTGCATCAAAGAGGGGCAAATGTAGACACCCTAAAATGGACAGGCTTGCGACTTTACATTAAAAATATTAATTTTCATCTATTAATTAAAGGTTTTTAATCATTAATTAATCATCTATTTTCCTCTAAATTCATTCCCCAAATCATCTAATCAAATTCTCAAAATTAATTAAATAATTAATTTTATTTAATTAATTAACTTTAATTGATTAATTACCAATAATTAATTAATTAAATTCAATTTCCTATAGTTTAAATTGAAATATTTAAACTTACTAATTAAATTCTTCCTATTAAATTAATTTCAATTAAATTAATTCAATTTTATTCAATAAAGCAATTCTAAATAAAAAAGAATTCAATTATCTCACATGTTGAAAGTTTTATTTATATCATTGTATTAACGCTCATATCGCGACTTTTCGCTCAAATTTGTTTAGGGGGCATAAATACATCTGCTATCGCCAGGGCAGGATCAAAATAGAAATTCATTGACACACTACGTCAAGCCACAATGCATCAAAGAGGGGAAAATGTAGACACCCTAAAATGGACAGGCTTGCGACTTTACATTAAAAACATTAATTTTCATCTATTAATTAAAGGTTTTTTAATCATTAATTAATCATCTATTTTCCTCTAAATTTATTCCCCAAATCATCTAATCAAATTCCCAAAATTAATTAAATAATTAATTTTATTTAATTAATTAAATAATTAATTTTATTTAATTAATTAACTTTAATTGATTAATTACCAATAATTAATTAATTTAATTTAATTTCCTATAGTTTAAATTGAAATATTTAAACTTACTAATTAAATTCTTCCTATTAAATTAATTTCAATTAAATTAATTCAATTTTATTCAATAAAGCAATTCTAAATAAAAAAGAATTCAATTATCCCACATGTTGAAAGTTTTATTTATATAAATGAATTAAATATTCATTTATTTCCAAAGAGATAATCTTTAATTAGATCACATGGGTTACTCCACCCATCTCTCCAGTTCACATGGGTAACTCCACCCACCTCTTCAGTTCTAAAAGGTAACTCACAATTTGTTCTTCAGTCAACCAAACTCTATCTCCTCTTTACCAATTGAAGAGGTGGATTTTACTGATGGCTTCTCTAGTTCCCTTTGATCACAACCATTTGTCTCCCTATCTCTGGGATTGATCTCGACCGTTCATATCATCCCCAATTCTTATATAATAAACCCTTCACACCCATTTGAAGGATCCAGGATTTCAAGCTCTCGTGTGCCATTACTCTGGCAGTTTGGTTCTAGCATTCAAGCCATCTTACGATCACACACACATTTCAATTAGCAAATTCTCGATACTTCTCAACTCATAGACGCTGCCCACACCAATACTGAGCATCAAAAACAACGTTTCTGAAGGAGTAGAGAGAGACAATAGAAACTTCAAGCACTTTGGGGTTTGCATTCATTTATTTTCCTTTTTTTTCTTGTACATTTTATTGGTTACATTTTAAGTATTCATCATTGGTAGATTTGTGTATTTGATTTCTATCATTGCAAACCGGTCCTACTAACCCCCACCTTTGGAAAGCGTACAGTTTGTAGCTCTGAGATGTTTGGACCATGCCTGCCTTGTGATGGAGAGTTTTATTTATGGTTATGGGATCCATGTAAGACCCATGTTTTAGGTGATCAAAGCCTCTCAAAACCCTTACAAGGTCAAGGGAGCCTTTCAAAACCATGTGTAAACTAGTGGGCCTTCGGCCTCTATATGGGGTAGCTGGAGCTTTTCTTTGTTAGTTTCTATCTATTGTCATCTTGTTGATGATTACATTGTTGCTGTTAGGCCTTTCCTTTTGCAACTTTCTATTTAAGGGTTCTAGATCCCAACAAAATCTACTTGTAAAGGGTTTTAGGTCCCTTCAAAACCTGTTTTTACCTTAATGAAAAACACTTCTATAATTGGAAAATTAAACACAACACTTCTACAATTGAAAAAGTAATGCTATGCAATTTGAAAGCTTCACAATTCAAAGATTCAAGTTCAAGCTAATAAGGTGGCCCTTGAGGTTGCCCACTTACAGGAGTTACTGCAACATTGGGGTAATGCCTCGTGTATTGTTGCCAGGGTGCCGCCAAATTCTCTCTCTGTTGATCACACGCCACCTCGGGGTCGGCGTCACAGTAGGAGTGCCTCTGCGAGGCATTCCAGAACACCACGCTCTTGGCGTCGCCGCTCTGCCTCTTCTCCTGGTAGGAGGGCTTCGGCTTCCGGATGGCCTCCTGTGCTTGCCTCTATTGCTGCTCGGCCTTCGGCTATTGTTCCTGTGTGGCCTCCCGCCCCTTCTGATAAGATCCCCTGCCTGGGCCTTGCAATTTGTCCCAGGCGGGAGGAAGGAGAGATGGAGAAAGAAACTGAAGATGGGTGGTTGCCTCCCGACCAGACCCCTGGACCCAATGTGTGGGGCAATCTGCCAGATAAAGATCCTCCACCCTCTTCTGCTACTGCTCTCGCAGCTTGAGGGCTTTTCTTATAATGTTTTTTTTTTATGAATAGCTGTTTTGTTCCGGCTTGATGGTGAGTGACTTTGTGGGGTGATTTTTTATCCCCCGGACATTTTTTGTGAATACTGTACTTTGTTATACATATTAATAGTAAAGACCTCTATTCATAAAAAAAAAAAACATTTATCTTAACCTTAGAACATTTTGTTAAATATTGAGTTAACACTCATCATGTCTTTTTTAAAATTTATTATTTTTGCTATGAAGGGCAAGTAGTTTTAGGCTTTTCATTATTAATTGACTAAATAAAATATCTCACGCTGAATGATTGCCGTCGGTTGGACCGAATATAGGCACTTTTCACTATCGTAATTAATGATTTATGGAAGATGGACAAGAAATACTCAAGAGTCAACACTGTGGGACAGTTCTGTTTGCTCTCTCAATTAAAATCTTATAGCCAGATAGACGTCATATAAACAGATGCATTATGAATCGTTTAATTACCATATTTAATCAGTGAAAGTTTTTTTTTTAATCTTATCGTGGAAATACGTAATGATGAGTATTTGGTGAAACTTCCGAATTCAATTGAAAGAACTAAATTTCTACGTTATCGGTCAAAACAACAAAAAATAATAATTGGCGTTTGGATATCTACCCATTCTTCGTAAGTAGAACGGCCGGTCAGCTCGCTGAAAAAACAGTTAAGTCTGCCAAATCCCCAATCACTGTACTCTCTACCCCCTGCCTACCATTCCAAATCCATTGACAATGATAGTATATTTGTGTGGTGGGAATTGAAGTTGAAACCTGAAACCCACTTAGAGTTTTATACTTGATTTATTTTCTGTGTCCTTTACTCCAATCTGACATTCAAATTCAACTCCCATAATCCTCCATTGTATGTTCATTTTATATTCTTCCTGGGATTCCATATATCTGGAAGCAATTTCTCTGAAATTCTTCTTAATTGCAGTCAATTTTTATCTTACTGTAGAATGGCGTTGGACGAGCTTCTATCCACAAGTAAGTTAATGCAGGTCTGCTGCTGGTTTACTTTAGTTAGGTCTACTTTCTCAATAGTTTGGTTTCACAATTCCTAGAACTTATACATTTATTTTGTGGTAGTTCTTAAATACCCAGTTCTCAATCTTTGCGTTATAAAAGTGATAATTGGTTTTTGTAATATATTTCAAACAGCCCATGGATCGCAAGGTCTTCAAGGCTATACTGGCTGCTTCACATGAGGTAAGCGTCTTTAATTTTTCAAGGTGTCTTGCCTAATTACCGGGAATTTTTTGTTTTCTTCCTACCGTGTATTTTCATGGTTTTACATCTTATGTTATGACGATAGCATCATTAACAGTAAATTTTGTAAGAGCTTTACATTTTGTGTATCTGCAAGGATGTCTAATTGCCAATTTGAATTAGAATTAAACACTGGCAGTGGGATGTAAGTCCACGAGAGAAGTGGAAAGTCTAAGATAATTGTTTTTCAAAGCAGGATATATATATATATATATTCTACTTTAATTTGTATTAATTTAACCTAAGAGGATAATGCATCTCAACTACAAGCTTTACAATGAAATGAAAAACAGACAAATAAATAGTGTTAAAAGATTTATATTGTGGTTGAGAATATGGGCTTTAAAACTTTGATTATTGGCAGAGGTTTTGACGTTTAAAAAGTGGGTGTTCAGGACGGGCTCAATATTTTTGTTTCAAGAAGAACAACATAAAATATAGGGTATCATAATAACCAAATAAGATGACTCAATTATGTGCAGCATGGAGTTGAACAAGTAGAACTAATCAATAAGATTCAAACAACAATCTAGCATTAGTCACATTGATAGGGTATGACAACATTGAAATTTAGAATTATCAAAACTTATATGTACCCAAGTCAGATCCAAAATGCTTCACCTTAATACTATAGAATAGTGTGGATGCTAAGCAGAGGATTTGGAGGGCCACTTTTCATTCTTAAAACTACTGTCAAAGAGACTTCACTATTTCAATTAATAATGTTATAAATTTTGAAGAAAGAGAGTAAATAAACTCAGCCTGCTTTGGAGACATCAAATTAAGTGGAGAAAACCTAAATGGTCAATATAGCATAGAGACATCTACATAGACGTATTGGAAAAAGTTAGTCAAAATTAATTGTGAGATGTTATAAATACGTGAGATGCTATAAGCTTAATGATTTTTTTCATATATCATTTTTCTAAATAACTAAAACTATTTCATATAAAGACTTATATAAATACAACTTGAATAAATTAAGATTTTTACTCTTTAATAAAAAATAAATTGAAACTTTTTATTTATATATTTTTAATATTATATATTATTAGTCTTTGTATTACTTACCTTGTTTTTAAATAAAAATTTAAATATTAAATATTTTTAATTGAGTTTCTTTCCCTTTTTAAATTAAAATAATTGACTTAAACATTTAATTAATTATATGTAATTGATTTTACATGTAAAAAATAAGAGAATTTGATTAAATGCTTCAATTTTTTAAAAGTAGCTTCAAATTTCAAGAATAGGATTCAAAAGGTTAAGTAAGAAATTAAGACATTTGGCATGCCCATTAGATAACTTGTACTTAATTGAGAATCGTAATATTGAGCACTTGGTGTTGTGTTTTTTTATTGACTTAAGACATTGATTGTGCTCCTTATGTCAACACTCAATCAAGAGACCATATATTGTTGTTTGACTTGAGGCAAACCAATAGAAGGGATAATATTTTGGATGTAGTAGTACTCTCAACTATGCCTCATTGTTGTTTAATATATCTAGGTCCTATTTTCTCCATGATATTTTTGAGAATGTTGGACCAGTCAAATAGAGGTATACGTCAAATTATATTTTGGATTATTTTCACATTATTAAATCTGGTTTGATTTCATACAATGTGGGGTGGAAAATATTGTGAAGGGCATGAAGGTTCTCCTTTATTAGGAAACCAATTTTGCATTTTTCTTTCTTACAATGACTTGTAATGATTTAGTAAAACTAGGCTAGGATAGTGACTTAAGACTTAGTTGTAATATTCTATTATGGTGGGTATGGTTTTATATGGGTCTACTTAAATAGGTTTATTTCTTTTCAGTAACTCTATATCTTGAATTATTAATTATGCTAATATAATACATTTTTATATGGGTTTTCTCTATTGGTATCAACTGTCCATTTACCCTATGGAGAAATTGGTACTTATAGACAAAAGGGATCCAACTCTAAAAGTTCATGGAAAACAACTATTTTTATGAGCTTCTAGTTGTAAACGAGGAAAATAAACAAGAAATACATAACTTATTTCTAAAAAAATATAATTTGTATTTATGAAAAATAATAATTTATGAGAAATTAAAAATATATTATTGATCATAATCAAATGCTTTTTTTTTTTTTTTTTTTTAAATTTGGTGGTCTCACTTGTGGACATGTACTTGTGTTTGTGATGACATTTTTTTGATTGAGATATCACTCTTACAACTTTATTTATGGTTCACATGGATCACATAAACACAGTAAATATGGTTGGTTCGTGTAGAAACATGATTTACTTATTTCTTCTTGGTTTTATCAAAGATGTACTTTTGGATAGGAAAATAAAGATAATTTCCTTTTGCCAGCTCTTCCTATCTCACCTTCTTTTACTGCCCATATTCATAAGAAAAGAGAACAAGACAAGGGCAAGAAAATGATAATGTCATAAAAAATTGGAAGTTGATAATCAATAATTGAAACTTTATAAAAAATAAGATAAATATTCTAAAAGCTATTTATTCCTCTTATTAAATTGCATAATTATTTAATAATTTAATTATAATAATAATAATTTACTTTTTAAATTTACATACTTCTTAAAAATATAATAGAATTTCATTATTTAAAAAAATCTAGAAATAAAATTAAAATTAAAAAATAACACTATGCATGAATAGGAATTTTCATTAATAAATTTAAAGGGACACTATTCAAAAAAACAAAAAAAAAAGAAAAAAAGAAAAAAAGAAAAGAAAAAAAGAAAGAAGAAGAAGAAGAAGCCCGAAAAAACAGCATAAATAAAAATATGGGTAGCGCCTAGAAGTGAAAGCAAAAGTAATCATCTACTCAGAAGCTGAAGTAGTGGACAGTGAAGGTTGTGGATGATCTCTATCATTTTTTCTACCCCATACAGCAGTGGGGTCTGGAGTGTCATGCAGAATGGTAACTCTGTAAGATAAATACAATTTAAAAGAAGATGGAATAAAATATATATTAAATATATTAAATCTTTTAAAGGGAATTCTGAAACTATGAGTAGTATTCACTTCCCAACGACTACAAATCCCATGTAAGCACTGTAAGATATTAAATTTGTTTTTTCACAATACTTCATTGCGAGCTTGCACCTCTTGCGATGTCCCTTTTGTGATATAATTTAGTATTATATATAATCAATATTAAAAAATCTATAAATGTTTTTCTTGGTTAGTCTTGTTTCTGTCTGGGTTTTTAGGTTAGATCGGTTAGTTTTTAGTGTTGGCTTTTATTTTGTTGATGTTGTCTTTTAATGGCTAGTTTTGTTCCAGTTGGACTTTTTATGAAACTTTTTTTTCAGCTTTTTATTTTAATCTTCTAAAACTTAATGGTGTCAGCTACTTGTAAAATACATTTTTTTCTTAATAAAAAAAATCTATAAATATTTTATTTTATTTGTTGGTGTATTAGCACTTGATTTAGAATTGATCCTAAATTAACCAATACGAATAAACGATTGAGGTAATAAATAAATTAGATTATTTTACTCTTTACTTGATATTTCAATAATAAATTTTTATATTTATATTTTATATTAAGAATAATAAAGAATTTTTGTCTCTAAATTTTAATGTTAAGAATATGTAAATATAAGTAAACTTTAGTTTAAATGTATAGTTCTGATTAATTCAACCAGGTTATGAGATAGGAGCACTTTAAATAATAGTCATCAAGTGGAAGAAAGGTTTCACGAGTACTGAGATGACCAAAAATGAGAACCAGACACATCAAAAGACCAACAACTAGGAAAAAATAAAACAGAGATAGGAAACAACAAAAAAGAACCTCATAAACCAATCACTTATTTCCAAGAAGACTTGGGCCCTTCGTATCATGCCTAATTTTCAATGTTTAGCTCCTCTATAAAAGAAAGTCCCCTAAAGGAAGAAATATCCTTACAAGGGGATGCATTAGAAAATAAAATGACATGTCCTACATTAGCAAACCAATCCAAAGCACTAAAATAGGCTGCATCCAACACAAAGTGCTTAGCAAGTTTCCTCTCTATCCCCATTTGCATAACTTCTAATGAGAACTCCATCTTGCTGATCGTCTCCTTGAAAAAGTAACAATGTCATCTATATTTTTATCAGTTTTGTTTGTTCTATATATTAGAGATAGTAATATCCATAGTCTAAATTTCATCCTCTAAGATTTCTTTCACTTTTAAATCATTTATTTCATCTTCTAGGGAATCATGCTTGTACAACTACTTAGCTAACCTATAAATAGTAGACCAATCAAGCTCGTGTGTTACCTTATATGAAAAACCCATACAAGTAGTGAATACTTTCAATTTAATAATCGTTGGAATAAATGTTAGTGAATATATGTAAGGAGAAGATGTTGTTGTGCAATAGTCATAAGCTAACTAAAATATCTAACCACCAAATATGGTATCATTATTCTCTCATTCCCCCTTTAATACATTTTTTCCTAAAATTATCAAATTTACCTTGACAAGGGACCCCCCTTAAGGTTTACACAAGAAAACACACCAATTACATAACACAAAAATATATTTTTGAGAAAATATTTCTTTAAAGTGCCAAATATTGAATTAAGTGGATCTCCCGCAAGTTTTCATGACCCTTGTAAATGTGTAGCTTTGAGATAATTTTTAAGCTCTTAGTACCAAACTCTTAAATAAAAGAAACTAAATTATTTTAGATATAAATCTTCCAAATTGTCTATTGACCCTCGTAAGAGTGACAATTATTGATAATAGCCTCATGAACTCTTTGGAAAACCATGCATACTTAATATCCTCACCAAACCCCAAAAATATCTTCAAATCATAACCATCATAATATATGTATTCTCAAAATATGTTAGCATCAACAAAGAAGGAAAATATAAATCATGAAAGAAAATCCAAAAATACTTCTCATACAAAGAACAATCTCAATGTGAGAAGCTAACTTGTGAAATGGAAATTATTCCATCCTCTAGTGTCATCCTCCAAGGAAATATTATAATTTAATTTGTTTGATAATTTTTACAAGTCTTTGTAGGCCTCATGAGATGCTGCAAACATAGCCTTAAATGTCTAAGAAAAATATCACATAGTAATGTTGTTTTGAAACTACTTTAAGCATAATATTCCAATGAGTAAAAATTCAAAACCACTTGGAAATACAAAAAAAAATAGTCCTCTTCTCCAAAAATAGATTTACATCTTTGGATATGTTCTTTTAATTAAACTTGTATTTTTTAATCAATCATAATGTCACAAATATTGAAAAGGAAATAGGTTTGTGTCTTCATCCTATTTACTGAATGGGTCATATTTGGATGGTACTAAAGATCATAGAGTCTCTTAGATATATTTACTATGGTATCCACAACATAGTGTAGAATTATTTCAATAATAGAAAACTCTTTAGGAAATTGACTATGTTGTCCTCATGGATCATCCATGTAATCCACTTCTCTCCTAGATCCTCTACATAAAAATCACTCCTCTTCTTAGTCATCATCTATGCCATCAACATGATGACATGACAAAAGTAATAGTAATAACTTTATGTCCACCGCAAGATTATACCACACAATAGATAAAATTGCAATAGAGGAACATGCCTTAAATTACCAATATCATTCAAAAAGGATTTCTGTCATTCCCATGTACATGTGAATACAAAAAGGAATAAATTTCCTCTATTTATTATAGTATCACATATGGATTTGACTTATAATATATTTATATTAAAAAAAAACTACCTAAAAATCCATGATTATTGTAACCACTGGTGTAACAACCCATCAAATTCTAAAAGTTGCCTATCATGGAATTAAATTTTACTTTGTAATAGTGATGGAGGAACATATATACCAAGTCAATATTTTTCATGTATTGTGTATAATGAATTATGGTTTGCATAGAGTTAATTGATGTAAATAATAGAGGGATCTATAAAGGCATCTAAGCTCACATACATTAAGTGAGAGTTATTTTGCAGCTCTATAGTGGCTCAAATACCTACCTTAGAGTATAACATTGGTGAATGTAAAAGTCATGTTTAAACTAAAGAAAATAATAGAAAATGCTAAATGCATGTTATATTTATATGATATTTGCATCCTCTTTCTTTTCTTTGTAATAATAATAATACACATTTCTCATTACTCCTTCATATAATGTTCTTTCTACATTTAAAATTATCAGTTCTATTGTGACTCTCCCCATCATGCACAAATGATTGTGTAGAATCCTTCCATATTTTAATGTCATGGCTCAAAAAATTTAGCACAATCTCTCACCACCTTACACCATCCATATGATGGTCAATATATCTGTGTTGCACAAAAAATGCCCATAACAACGAATCTGATACTATATGAAAGCGTTGAATACATAATTTAATGATCAATTAAATAAATGTTAGTACTTATATACAATGATAAGATGTAGCTCTATAATGGTCACAAACTAAATAAAATACTTAAGCACCAAACATTATATAATTATGCCAACTTCCCTACCCTTAACTTCAACATAGAAAAATCCTCAAGCCTATTAAATTTTCCCTTTGGAGTTTTTAATTGGATTATAAGTTACTTAATAATCTCATTGTTTAAATAATACGATTTTTATAGCTTGTTAATCTTGGCATTAACCTCTTCATGACTAGGGTCAGGTAGGGAAATATCGTATTGAGGTAAGACATGAAAATTTATGTCCAAATACTTAGGGAAAAACCCAAAAATTTAATTATATGAGTCATTGGCGGACCATTCAAAAGAAGTGGACTAAGAGGAAGAGGAATCAACTAATATAACTTCTCCATACTTAGTGAAATCAACCTATTTCCCTTTCTAATTCATAACTAATGCGTTAAGTATTTTTTTCTATCAGTACTTTAATGGACGAGATAAGAGGGATTTTTTCAAGCAGTACACCAACGGATGACTTATGAAGATTGGTAATTACCATTTACAAGGAAGAGACCCATAGTATATTGGGTAAAAATGATTGTTTCAAGTGCATGACTAGATAAGGGATAGTAGAATAGGGTATAGGGTCACCATCCGGGGATAGACCTGAATTAAATTTATTAAGTGTGAAAATAATGCTTTGACATATTGGTAAACAATTTGATTTAGATTTTTCCAAATAAATTAATAGAGAGACAGGAAAAAAATCTAAAAATGAAAATTCATCATAATTCATGTACAAATTTATTATATCTATTTAGATATAAAATAGTTTTTGACATCATAATTCCATGTACAAATTTAGAAACCCAAGTTAAAATAAATAAATAAATAGAGAAGTAGAAGATGAAAACCAATAACCAACTTGAATGAGACAAAAATATACTAGAGATAGGCAAACACAACCCCCACAGAATCTACAAACTATTTATAGACTAAAATTTTTCTTAATGTAATCGACATTCATGCTTCTAACCTTCTTGACTATACTATAAATAGGGGTGGCTCCTTATCTTTCCTCCTTAATCTAGTAGCTGGTCCAAGCATGGTATCCATCTATATTTTCTCATTTGTAGCATTAGTATTATCTACATTTTCTATATCCTTAAGGTGAAATTTCTAATAAGAATTAACACTAATCGAAGGAGAGGAAAATTTACCCTTTGAAAAACCTTGTAAAGCCTCCACTTGTTCATTCAAATTCTTTAGAATTTTAATTGAATTGTCTGTGGAAGTTTTAATTACTATCATAACATCCCTAATTTTATCATTTATAGTCTTTAGGGTATCCTCCAAATTGTTGATGTGATGTTCATGATATGAATTCAACTTGCTAATAGTATTGGCTAAGGTTTGGGTGCTAGCCATAATGTTATACAATCTTTCGTTTGAAGGAGAAGCTCTATATTTTAGACTATTATTATTTTTCACAATCTGAGAGAACATAGAATTCTAGCATTCCATCAAAATTTTTACCTCCTTTCTAATGTTAGGGTTATAAAAAAACTGATGAACCTTTTTCAATAGGGTATCATTCTATATCTCAATAGGGATATCCACATGAATACCCAAATCAACGTCACTCAAATTCTAAGAAGGATAAACTTGGGATGTATTGACACAATCACTTTGAGGATATAACACAAAAATTTTTACATGAGAAGAATTTATTCTATTCCCATCTAAATGGGACCTAGAAGGATTCAACTTTCGAGAAGCATTACCAGAAGTGGAAACCCTCACTTTACCAAGTTCCCTTTTTATCCACATTAGGGTCAAGAGAATCTAGGAAAATGTTAACATACGAGAGATAATCAGTACCATCATCATCAGAAATAACAACTTTTTTTGAGAAGAAGTAGTTGAGGGCCCTTTTTCTTTTACCCACATGAAAAACATCACCGCCATTTGAATCCACTTCTTTCCAATAAGATGAAGTATCCCTATAATGAATCCTAATATTCCTTTTCAATTCAATACCTTTTTTGGATGGTGCATTTATCTCTAAATTAAACTTCATAGCGTGATCCATAAAAAGTAGAATCAATCCCTCATGGAGGATAGGGGAGAAAGGAGTTTTAGCATGATGACACAAAATATTGTTCAGAGATGACAAAAAATAGTAGGGAAACTAAAGGCACTTAATGTGCCTGAAATTATTAAGGATTACCAAATGATAGATTAAAATAATATTGAATTTACAATCCTTGGTGAGATACCGTATAATTACCTCTGAAACACCAAGCTATGGAGCCTTAAGGGAATATTTTTCAAAGCCCCCATTTGTATTATTTTTCATATGGTCTCTCTCTAGGATGGAAAAAAAATTCAATAGCCCCATTGGCGCTCTTCTTATCTCTATAAAAATTCCTCCCTTCCACTAAAGTATTTGAGACCTTAGCCACTAGCTCCTCATTGATCTCTAACTCTAATACATACACTCTAAGAATGCCCTCATTCAACCTTGAAATAAAATATTTTGTAACTTGAACATCCATGCCATGGAGTATTTTCATTTATCCATTAAGACCTCCTAAAGAAATCTTTGTCCACACCGGATTCATCATTTTCCATTTATGATAGATAATGGATTCCAATCTATTATTGTCTCCCCATTCTATCTACACAATTTTAGAGGGAAGGAAAATAGAAACAAGAATTAACAATGCCAAAAATATTGGTCACTTCATATTAAATGGAGCCTTCATATGACCACAAAATTGCACAAGTAACACCATCATTTCTAAGATAGGGATCAAATTAACATTTTCCTTCAATAATTTCACAGAAGTATTTGAACCACTATAGGAATATTGTTTTTGATTGCTGGTAAAAACACATTTTATGGGGACCTAAAACCCCTTACAACCATTTCACAAAAGATATAGGCCATTAAACCACTAAAAATAAATAGGACTGAAGCCCAGCCCCCGAAACCTAGGAGCAACACAAAAAACCAGAGTAAAAAGCCAGAAACTAGCTATGCTACCTGGCAAATGAAAACCTAAAAACTAACTAGCAAAAAAGAAAGGGAACAGAAGGAACTAGGAAAACTCTAGGAGAGTGCCTTCTGCTTCCTTCTTAGCCTTAGACACCTTCTTGATGGCAGCGTTGAAATCCGATAGGTCCAAAATATTATCTTGGATTTTATTATTTTTGGTAGAATGTGTGTGCTTTCCTGAACCTACATCCTCCTTATCTTCTTTTTCATACTCAATCTTCACAGGAGAACCATAATACAACTCTGATTTGATGGAGTTAAAATGCTCCATGAAAAAACCCATAAAGATATTTTTATCCTTCATGTGCTTCTTCAGTGTGTTCTCCAGGATGTCAAATCTATCTTACAGAGTCTTAAGATTATTCTCATCATATTTGTTCTTTTTTCCATCAATCCTGACCGACGCAGAATCTAGATTTCCTTGAATAATATCCACTCGAGCAGACAGGGCACGAAAGATGAGATGGAGGATTTTAATTTCCTTAAATACCCATTTCATAAGTCAAAACAAGCACATTGACATTGCCTTCATAGTTTGGAGAGCTCCAAATGGGGGTTTATTTTTGTCATCCATGTCATCCTGAAGGAGTTGAACATTCCACTCATGCATATCAACTGTTCTTGAAAAAGGAATATTCCTATAACTATAAGGGACATTACCCTTCTTAGCAATGTCCAAACCAGGGGTATCATCCTCCTTCCTCTCTGACTAAACCTCCATGACCACCTTGAGCTTCAGAGAAATGGGAGCATCCTGATCTTCAAAGCTTGCATAGTTGACCATTATAGGAACTTTTTGACCACCCACATTCCATTCGATGTCTTAATGGTCAATCCATTTCTTCTTGGTGAAATGGGAAAACACAGACTTGTTTTCTTCGTCACCAAAAACACTCACTGAGACCGAAAGATACTCCTCACTCTTGTCTTTAGACTTGGAGTGGCGGATATAATCGGTTTCCTCATAACCGTCGACACTCTCACCATCAGAGTTCGTATCCATTCCTTTATTTTTTCAAATTTTAAGTTTGAACAGTCGTCTCTACAATATCCTCACCCACACTAATCCTTTTACCTGAGGCCTTAGTAGAGCTAGAGTCTCTCAATGAGAGAATAAGGGGACTGGTAACCACAATTTTCTTAACATGCTCTACAATAAGGAGAATTAAGCCCTCATGCGGAATGGGCTTGCTCTCTTTTTCCTATGATCGATAATACTATGGCGGAGAGAATGCAAATGGTAGAAAGGAAATGAAACCCTCACCTTATGTCAGAAATGACATAATAGCTTGAAATGGTAAGATGTGAGACCTTTTATACATCCCATCTAGGGAGATATACTCCATAAGAGCCATAAGCACCTTCGCCCAGTTTTCCTTGATGGAGTCGACATCATAACGCCTGCCAGAATATTTCACCAGACTCTTAGCCTTCACCTTGTCCTTTGGGAAGTGTTGAATAGCCTTTTCTGATATCTTCTTGTCCCTATAGAACTTCAATCCCTTGGTATTCAAACCAGTAACCTGAGCAATTAGGTATTCGGTAATCTTGACAGTCATTCCTCCGATAATGAGAGTACCATCCTTCCAACTCTCTACAAAAGCTTTCATGAAAACATCTTTAGAACCATGAAGGCACTCCATGTAGGTTGTGATTCCACCCTTGTTGATCTTATCCCAGACATTTGTATGATTCTTACACTTCTTATACTTCTTCGGCTCCTTCCAGTTAAGCACACCCCCCATGATACCTTTCAAGAACTGTCTTTCAATAGCAATGGAAAAAACAAGATAGAGATAGAACACAATAGCCAAATTCAAATTGTTTAAAGTGAAAGTATACGCGTGTCTACACTTAGTAACCTTGGGAAAGACAAGCCTTTCCGTAACCCTATTTACCACATTTAATGGCATGCGTAATTTCATGAGAGCTTTTTGAGATTTTCCAAATCTCCTCTCTTGCTGTGAGTTAGATCATATTCCAACTTGGACTTCACCTCAAATATCAAATCACTACCACCATGCCAGGTCATGATGCCCTTGGCCTTAACTGTTATGTTTTCTAGTGCACCCGCAATATAATTTGCTTCCCTGAAGTTATGTGATATAATGACATTTGTGAAAGAATTAATGATTATACAAGCCTCATAAATAATAGTCTTGATAGACCATGATGGCTTAGTAATTCCTTTTATATAGTTTAATATATTCATCAAATCACCTTCAATCCACACATTTGAGGGCATTCTCTTATTAATTATTTTTAAAGTTTGAAAGAGAGCCATCATCTCCGCCACGTGGCTGGTCTTGAAACCAATGGGGAACACCACAACAGAAAGAAAATTGGCCATGTCATCTCAAATTCTACCTCCATAACTAGCAGGGCCCAGATTCCCCTTTGCCGCACTGTCAAAGTTGGCTTTAATCTAGCCAGGAGGAGGAGAAAGCCAAATGGAATTCTCCCAGAGGGAGGAGGATTTAGCTATGGTTCTTGTGGTAACTCCAACATTAAAATCTAGTATAACTCCATTTAAGACATTACAATTCTCCTTGATGCTTCTCTTAATTTTTTCAGCTATCCCCACCAGAGGCAGGGCAGTATCATGAAACACTCTGTCATTGCGTTCATGCCATAGTTTCCAAATGACATGAGGAGAAATGATTTTCCATAAAAACCTATCTACAGGAACCGCAACATTTCTCCACTGCGTGAAACTCTCCACATTATTCAGGAAAACCCAACAAATCTTTTAGCATTAAAAGGTAAGGCACCAACCATCTCCTGAGTATAGAAAATCAATAGCCATATGGAAAATTGATTCCTCAGTATTCTTGCAGAGATAATATCTGTTAGGCAGAATCATGACTCTATTTTGGAGATTATCAATGTAAGTATCTTATTCTACAAAACCAGCCAATAAAATATGTTAATTTTATGAGTTATCTATTTATCCCATACCTAGGCCCATAAGAGAAGAGGATCCAGAGGCTTTAACAAAATCTTAGTGGCTGAAGCTACAAAAAGGAGACCCAAAGGGAGCTTTCCCAAAATCAAATTATCCTCCTTGATAGAGTCCACTTTCCATACATTCAGATCCAGCAACAAGGGCTTAAGAGAAAAATCAACTTCAGAAAGGTTAACCCAGGACTGGTTCTCCCTCTAATCTTTAGCCCACGGGCCAAATCTCTATTTACATATGTCAATAAAAGGCTAGAGATTAGGAATGAAATTTAGAGGAAAATCTTTAACCAGACAATCATCCTAGAACTTAATTCTCCTGCTAGTACCCAAAAACCATATAGCACCCTTGAAGACCATCTCCTTATCTTGTTGGACACAGTTCCAAATAAAGGAGCCCTGTATCTTCACATTAGACATCATAAAGTGTGATATATGAGGGAAGTAGAAGAGATATTTGTTGTGAATAATTTCATTCCATTATTCTTTCTCACCATAGATATGCAAGATCTTTTAAGCTAGGAGAGCCTGGTTAGTAACCCTTAAAGGCCGATTCCCCAACCCTCCCCACTTCTTTGGAGTACAAACATTGTCCCAAGCCACAAGAGCTAGTCTCTTTCTGTCTTCCACCCCTGACCAAAGAAAATTTCTTTGAATCGACTCTATAATATCTGCAATTTTTCCAGAGATTTTAAACAGACCCAGGTCCTAGATGGGGAGACTCTGCATAGAAGCTTTCAGAATTTGAAGTTTGGCTTCTTGACTTAGAAGAGCTCCCTTCCAGCCCACCAACTTTACTATAGGGATATTATTATTAATATTTTAATTAATAAAACCTTAAAAAATAACTCCCATATTCACCAACCTATCTACCACATAATTACCTCTCATAACACACAAGATATTTTATACTCCTTAAAGACATTTAATATAATTTTTCAATCTTCAATGGTATTTTTAATAGACCAACTTGGAGGTGTGAACTAATAGTCAAATAATTTATAATATTTAGGGAGTCACTTTCTAACCAGACTATCCCCATCCCCCTATCCTTATCCCTTTAATCCCAATATAGGCCACATAAGCTTTAGTATAGTGATTTTTCTAAGCACCCAATGAGGGGGAGACTACTAAGAATAACATACAGTTATGGTAAAGATCCACTCCCCCACATCCTAAAAGTCTTATATTTTCCTTTTCTACCCCATAAGTATTTATTTTGATCAAACCCCAAGGGCATGTAGACTAGACAACACCATCTCAAGGATAATTTTTCTTAATCATTAGAATATAAATATCCATCTAAAGTTTCCATGTTTGAGAAATATCCCACTCTTCATGAGAAGTGTTAATAGGGGGGCCTCCAACTTTAGAGTTTCCATAGGCCACATAATTTTTTTTCTTAATGTCCAATTGAATCTTTCATGGAACATTTTCTATAGAATAAATAACATCTCTAAAGATAAAATTATTTCTCTCCTTCCAAAGACTGAAAAGACTATGAGGTATCATCAAAGATCAAAGTAAAGAAAGGGTTCGGTTAACAGAAGGAGACCTCCATTGAAGCCAACACTACAAAAAAGAGTTTTGGAAAACCCATGACATTGACCACATCCTCAAAAAGAAAGACCACACTTCTCTGGCATAGGAGATGCTAAATAGAATATGAAAAAGCATTCTCAACATCTTGTTGACAAAGATAGTAATGATTTGGAATATCCATACTCCCTCTGCACAAAGTGTCAATGGTAAAGATCTTATTATACACTTGAAGCTAGAAGACAATATAGATTTTTGGGATTACCATAGGGTTCTATATTAGTGCCCAAAAGATGAAGAAATAATTGCATAATTTGCATCTGGAAATCCATATAGATAGAAAACTTTCCATCAGAAGTAGATTTACATACCAAAGAATATTTAGAAGCAAAGAGATGGACATGAATTAAGGAAAGAAGGTTCTAAAGAAGACCAAGGCCTAGATCCATGTCTCTTAAATTGACCCAATTATGAATTTGAATGTAATCTGCCACCCAACAGCCCAATCCTCCAAATATAAACATCCATGCACTGAGATGCACAAGAAACCAAGGAAAGATGAGTTTCCTCGATTCACTAATCATCCCAAAACTTATTTTTCTCCCATCACCAATGGACCATATAATTCCCTTGGAGATGAGATCCCTTATATAAAAGGTAGCAGACAACTAAGAGGGGGGGTGAATAAGTTGTAACCGACACTTCAAACTTTAACCAACTTTTATCCTTAAATCATAGATATGATTAATAAATAGAAAAGAAACGATCTTTAACAACTCAAGAATACATAAACCCAATTTTTTTGATGTGTAAAACCCTTTTAAAGGGAAAAAACACAGTGGGGATGAGCTCACAATGTTATCTACTCTATTAAAAGCACTATAGTAAGTTAAAGGTATTACAATGGAATGTACATGCATTCAAGAACACTACCTAGAGCTCACTGATTAAATACCATAAGGGATACAACCCTAAGGAAAGCTCATTTCCTTACATCAATCATGGAAAACAATCCAAAGTGGGAAAGTATCTACAAATTATAAACTAGATAATAGCATCCTCAACATGCCTAGGTTAGTTCTATTGAAGTACAGATACAATTCTCTTTTCCACACCAGTTCTTTCCCTCAATTGTAGATTCTAATAATACCTCTTTGTACACTCTGACATCTCCCGAACATGATCCACACAAGGATAAAATCACATAATTTATAAAATTCATCAACTTATTTTCACAATGTCAACCCAGGACCTAAATTATTAAAGTGCACTCATATACGACATAATATTTAATGAAAACCAATGAATGTTAGCTAAGACATAGCATGGTCCTAAATCATACTCCTCGATCAATAAATACTTCTAGGAATTATGCTTCGATCCTCCAAAATATGTTACATCACCAAGTCGACCAAGAACATGAAGAACACAAACTCACCAACCAAAAATCATCAAATGTGATCACACAAATTAGTGTGAAGAAAAAAAACAATAGGAATACAATATAGAAACATCCACAAGAATCATGAATAACCTAAGGATTATCCACATTCACTCTAGTCTTCGATATTGAGAAGCATCTCTAAACTTAACCTCAAGAACACAATAGTAACCTATGACAATCAAGAAAAAATTCTTGCGAACATCCAAATAACAAACCAATTGAGTTGAGGAAACAGATCAGTGTCCCAAACATGCCACATATGTCCATATACCAAAATACTACAATACCTAACCTCATTGAACCAAATACTGAACTACTATCACCACTAAACATCCAAAAATACAAGTCTCAACACAAAAAACAATAGCTCATTTAAATCATCATGTGAACCTATGAGAGTTGAACCAAATTAACTACAAACATACCTTAATGCAATTCATACGTCCACATACACTAATATTCAAAATACTATCTATACCTAACCAAACATGTCACACAACATCAGATGAACAATGTCTCAAATAGTAGAAATATGTTGACATCAATGAAAAAACATCAATATCAGCACATATATGCATAATATTCCAAAAATATCCTCCTTTGGCATTGAAGAAAATGTATGATGAGAAAAAAAATCAATGCACAAAGAAATCAAATCAACAATACTACCAATAATATCCAAACACATCTTTTAGAGCCTCTCTCTACAATGACACTCATAATGAATTTTATCTTTAGTTGAATCTATCCACAATACTTAATTGAATCCCCCTTATAATATCTCTCCCCAATAGGTTTTTCACATGTATATCTCTCTCCCTTTGACATCAATTTGACAAGACACATATGTGCACTTGACCATAGAGGCCAAAAATCTGAACAAATATTTCTCCTTTCATATCCGAACACAAAACTTACCAAGATGACTACTCCCCATGGCTAATAGCCACAAAAGCATTAAACCAGATCAAAAGATATCTATGTTAACCTCACTAAATGGATGCACTCCAATGCACCTTAGTTCTTATCAGGAGTGGTAAGAACCCCTAACTTACCTATGAGATAATCAAAAGTAACCTTAGGAAATGGCTTCATGAAGATATCTATCATTTGTTCTTTAGTAGGCACATACTCTAAGTTTAATTCCTTCTCATTTATCTTCTCTCTCAAAAAATAAACTTGATAGATATAGCTTTGTCTTTGAATGCAAAACTAGATTCTTGGAAATGCAAATTGCACTTTAGTTATCATAGTAGATAGTAATAGTCTCATCATATTCAATTTTTATATCCTTCAAAATTTTCTTCATCCATATCACCAATATATAATTTGTAGCAGTAGTAAAATATTATACCTCTATAGTAGATTGTTAAGTACACATTTTCCTTTATACTCTGCCATGAAACCAATCTCTTTCCCAAGAAAAATGCACCACCACTTATACTCTTCATGGAATCCACAATACCCGCCCAATCAACTTCAGTAAAAGAACTCAATGTAAAATCATCATCCTTATGATACCATAAACTATAGTCAACTATCCCAATCAAGTATTTGAATATAATTTTAACAACCACAACATGAGATTATTTAATATCTTCTTGAAATATAGAATACAGAAAACATTCATAATATTATTCATAGTCTATATCAAATATAACATTTCACCAATCATTGATCTGTATCTAATCTGATTTACTTTAGGAGAATCATCATCCTTTGTCAACTTGCATCCAGTTACCATAGGAGTACCGACTATTTTAGAATCTTCCATACCAAATTTCTTCAATAATTATTTCACATACTTGGATTGAGATATAAAGATTCATCTTTCTGATTGAGTAATTTGCAGACCAAGAAATGATTTGATCTCACAAATCATTGAAATCTCAAATTATTTTTTCATCTCATTATAAAACTCTTGACTCAACCTATCATTCCTACAAAAAATGATATCCTTAACAAAGATTTCAAAAATTAAAATGTTAGCATGATCAATCTTGAAGTATAAGTTAGTATCAACAATACCTTTGTTAAATAAAAGCATCAGTAAATACTTTTCCAATCTTGCATACCAAGATCTAGGGGTTTATTTCAATCCATACAAAGATTTCTTCAATTGGAAAACCATATTGCTCTAACCAGTCAAAGTAAATCCATCTAGTTTCTAAACATAAAATTCATCTTCCAATTCACCATTCAAGAATGCAAAATTTACATCCATGTAATAGACCTTAAAATCTTTTTAAGTAGCATGATCAATAAATAATCTTAAAAATTCAATTCTTGCAACAATAGAAAAATTCTCCTTAAAATCAATTAATTTCATCTGTGAATAGCCTTTGTAGACAAGTCTTTCCTTATTCTAAACCACTTCATCATCTTCATTCAGTTTTCTTCTGAAAACCCATTTAGTACCTATCAAATTCCTGTCCTTAGGTCTGGGAACTAGAATCCATGTCTTATTCTTCTTAACCTCATATAATTATTCTTCCATAGCTTTCATCCAATGTTAAGCTTTGCAAGCTTCATTCACAACTTTATATTCAATCTTTGAAATTAGACAAATCTCTTCCCTATTTTGAGCAAGTCTTCTACTTTTCTTATTCTTCTTAACCTGATGTAATTCTTCTTCCATAACTTTCATCCAATGTTAAGCTTTGCAAGCTTCATTCACAACTTTATATTCAATCTTTGAAATCAGACAAATCTCTTCTCTATTTTGAGCAAGTCTTCTTCTAGTTTTCACACCTTTATTCTTATCACCTTTCGCCTAATTTTTAGAATTATTTAATCTTACATACCTTGGAGTATTAACATTTACATCAATACCAGACTATTATTTATCTTCTTCTTCTTTGTGTGCAACGACTTATGCATCTTGATTCCTTAGAACAATATTATTTTGATTTTGAGTTTGTTCTTGCATTCCCTTATTTGTACTATCATCTTGATCATCTGACTAATATCCATAACATCTAGCTTCTCTCTAATTTCTTTTATCAACTTTCACATTTGCACTCTCATATATTATTCTCAACCTATTATTGTAACATTTGTACGCCTTTCTCTTTTTTTAATAACCAAGAAAGATACATTCATCACATCTATGATCAAATTTCCTTAAATATTCATCTCTTCTGATGTAACATTAGCTTCCAAAGATTCTAAAATATTTCACAGTTGGAATATGACCATGCCATATTTCATAAGGATTTTAACTAGTATTATGCTTGATTTGTAACTCATTCAATATATAAACTGCAGTGATTATAGTTTCTCTCCTATAAACATGCAAGACATTTCCTTCAATCATCATTGTTCTTCCATTGTCTAGAATAGTTATGTTCTTCGGAAAATGCATTAAATTCATTGGATGTAAATTGACCACCTATTTTGGATCTTAGACATTTCATTTTCAAACATGTCTCCATCTCAACCATAGGCTTACAGATTTTGAATTGTCAAAATCTTTAGATTTCTCCTTTAAAAAAGTAATCCACATCATCCTTGAATAGTATGATATATATGTGTCCATAATAAATTCTAGTTCTGTATGGACCACATAAATTAGTATATGCAAGATCTATAACAATCCACTTGTATAATAAGTATTTCTCGTGAAAGTAGATCTAGTTACTTTACTCATTTGACATTCCTTATATATAGCATTTGTAGGCTTTAAAAATATAGGTAGATCTATCACTACCTTAGTATCACTTATCTTGAAAATTTAATCAAAATTCACATAAAACAACCTCTTATGCCATAACCAACTATCATCAATTTGAGCAATCAAACATTTATTCTCATAACTATTCAAATGAAAGACATTGCCATTGTGTTATTTTCCTGATGCAATCTCAATACCTGAACTTCCCATGATTCTACATTTTCTATTCTTAAATGGTAGACCATGACCTTTGTGAAACAATTGTTCTACACACAAAATATTTTTCTTTAGACCTTAAAGATATAAAACATCATCACTATTATTCTTATCATAAAGAGTAATGGAGCCTCTCCCATGAATCAAACAAGTAGTGTCATCACCAAATCTAAAAAAACCACCATCATACCTTTCCAAGCTCACAAATTTTCTCTTATCTCTAGTCATATAATGTGAACATCTACTATAAACCACCGATTCATCTTTCTTTTCAAAATTTATAACTAGGTCTTTCTACATTCATACAACTAGTAGTCTCATTAGGGATTAGATCTTCTTCCTTCATAGAAATAAATACTCATCCATCATCTTTTGAACCACCTTCATCAACTGTATAGTAACATTTCTTCTAATATCTGGGTTGGAATTTTCTAGTTTTATGCTTAGGCTCTATATCCGGACATCTTGAAGAAAAATGGCCAATCTTCTTGCAAGAAAAATGTTTAATGCGTAAATTTCCTTCATACTTACTAACACCTTTAGTAAATCTCCTCATAATAAGGGCTTCAAGTTCTTCAACGTTTCTCACTTCTTCAATTTCTTCCCATTCTTTTGCATATCTTGATGTACTTTTGGAAGAGTTTTTTCTCAAGTCATATCTCTTTCTATCCTTAGAAATAGTATATTTGAATGTAGACTCAACTTTAGGAAGGGCATCACCAAATACACTCATCTCAAAAGAAGTTAACTTACCAATAAAGATTTATCTTATCACATTTTTCACTAATATGATTTCCTCAATAACAACAACCTTATGTTTGTAGGAAGGAGACAAGGATCTCAAAATTTTAGCAACAAAATCTAACTCTTCTAATTTCCACCAGCACATCTAATTCCACAAACAATATTATTCACTTCTACATGTAGGAATTAAAATTATCATCTTAACTCATCCTCGAAGTCTCATACTTTCCTTTCAAACTTTTCAACTTAGCTAGATTCACATAGGCATATCCTTCATATAAAATTTCCATCTTATTCTATATCTCATGTGTAGTCTTCAATTCCATAACATTTGTGTACTATCTATCAGACAAGGATCTAAATAATACTTTCTTAGCTCTGATGTTGTACTCATATTTCTTCTTCTCATCATGAGTAGAAGTAGAAATATTTGTAGAAGGATTATATGTTGATTCATTAATCTCCCAATATTCTTCACCAATGCATCTCAAGTGTGTTTCCATGTGACCTCTCTATTTAGAATAGTTAGTTCCATGAAATCTTGGGTTTTCCTTCTTAAAAGCTACCATCTCAGATCTCCTCAAGTGATTAAGCTTCCCAAAGAGGAACTATCTCTAATACCAATTGATAGAAATAAGGAAGCATACAACTGAGAAGGGGGGGGTGAATTAGTTGTGACCAATACTTTAAACTTTTAACCAACGTTTATCCTTAAATCAAAGATCTAATTAATAAATAATAAATAAATATCTACAACACATAAAGAACACTTAACACCAATATTTTTGACATGGAAAACCCAATCAAGGGAAAAAAAATAGTATGGATGAACTCATAAGATGATGTACATTATTAAAAGAACTATACCCTATTAAAGGTTTTATAATAAGATGCACATGCATTCTAGAATACTGTGTAGAGCTCACTACTTAAATACAATAAGGGATACCACCCTAAGGAAGGCTCACTACCTTATATAAGTCATGTAGAGCACTCCACAATGGACAATAATCCACAGATCATGAACTGGATAATAACAGATCTTCAACATGCCTAGGTAAGTTCCCTTGAAATATGGATACAATTTTCCTTTCCACAATAGATACATGGCTCAATTAATGATTCCAGTCATACCTCTTTGCACACTATGGAACCTCTAGCACATGATATACTTAGGGATACAATTATATTTATACAATTCATCAACTTATTTCCACAAGTTTTACCAATGACCTAAATTAAAAAATTACAATAATAAAACACACAATATTTAATATGAATGAATGAATGTCAACTAAGAAATATAAAGGTCCCAAATCATAATCCTCAAACATAAAATACTTCCAAGGATTATAATTTGATTGTCTGCAACATGCTACATCACTAAGTCATCCAAGAGTCATAAAAAACACAAAGTCACCAACCAAAAATCATGAAATGTGATCACACAAATCAATGAGAACAAGAAACACAATAGGAAAAAAATCAAGAAATATCCACAAGCATCATGAATAACTTTAGGAACATCCACATTCACTCTAGTCTTCTTTATTCATCAAAATCTCTGAACTTATCGTCAAGAACACAACAATAACCTATGACAATCAATAAATTTTTCTTGTGAGCATTCAAATCAAAAACCAATCAAGTTGACGACACACATCAATGTCCCAAACATGCTACATTGCTCCTTATACTAAAATATTATAATAGTGAACCTTATCAAACCGAATATTGAAACAACGTTACCAATGAACATCCAAAAATACTAGTCTCAACCCAAAAACCAATAGCTCACTAAAGTCATCATGCATACCTCTAATATTTGAACTAAATTAATTTAAAATACCCATCAATATAACACATATGTTCACATACATTGATCTTCAAAACACTATCTATACTAACCAAATATCTCAAAGAACATCATCGGAATCCTGTCGCAAGCACTAGAAATATATTGAAATCAATGAAAAAATATCAATGTCACACATATATGAATAATATTCCAATAATCCTTAGTCCCCATAATATGTCTCTATAAGGCTTAACATAAAGCAATTGGTCTCGCATCGGCTAGAAAGTCCCTAATTTAAGTATATCATTTTAAATATTTGTTGTAAATAATCTTGGTCTAGTCATTATCTGTGTTAAAACTTCTCTAATGTTGTTTATCCAATAGATCCTTATTAAACACGTTAATATTTCAAATATTTATCCCTCAAAGATTTCTTGGGACATAAACTTTCTCCTAGGCAACAAGGTGTATTCTATATTTGTTCTCAATTACATTCCATAAAGAATTCCTTTAGGTCTACTCCATTTTAATCAAATATTTTTTAGTGACATTAAACAAAATCATTGTATAAACTGACAAATTATGCAAAGAGGATTTAGTTAATTAGAGATTACTAGCTTGACTGGTGTAGGAGCACCTAGGTAGGGCTAAAATGTAACCTAGGACTTCTAAGTTGTTTTTGGATTGTAGTGGTCCTAGCCACACCACTAGTGAAAAAAAAGGAATAGTTGTGTTGTAGGATGTTTGGAGTTAGATGAGGAGGTCTATTTAGGTCTTTAGTTATGTTATTTTTAGTAATGTCCAAAGTTGCTCTTTTGTTCCATATTGCCAATGTTGGGGCAATAGTGCAAATGATCCATCCAGGGGTCAAATTGGACAAGTGAGAGTTTACAAGACCTATTTGATGTTTAATTATCCTAACTATGAAATTGGATAAGTTCCTGAGGTTTTTGTTCATGTTTTATGCAAGGAGCACAAAAGTTGCAAAAGTTGTCAATGTTGTCATTGACAACATTGACAACATTTCTTGCAATAATGTCGTTTAGGGAATTGGAGGGTTATAACTATCTGAAAATATCAAGATAGGACCATGGAAACATATATAAGACCTCCCTCAACCTTGTGAATAGGTTGGTTGATTTTGAAAAGTTATTGTACTGATTGTATTATCAAGGAAATAGTTGCAGTTCTTGCTTTTCTAAGGATTTGGTATTTTCATGGATTAGATATTGTACTATAACTCTTGAATATGTTAGGGTAGTGTGTTTTGAGATTCTTTGTGGTGGTAGATTTACATTTGGTGTTAATTTAGTTAGTTTTGTAAATTCTTTTTGTTTTAAGCAAGTTGTTGGTCTGAACCAAGCCACTTCTGGAAATGGGGTCATAAGTCCTCTTCCCACCATGGATTTTACATAGGCATTTGAAATTAGGGAGCTGAATCCATGTACATATTTTATAGTGAAGGAGGGTCCCTGAAAAGCAAGGGAACTATTTTTATTGTGATGCCCTAGGTGAGCCAGAGTTGCATGGCTAGGGATCACAGGAAGTTGCAGAGATAATTAGAGGGATTGAAACCATTGATTGATTCAATTAGAGATTATGGAGAGGTAGTGTGGTGTGTGGAGGAGACCCAACTTGGAGGAGAAGATTGGGTGAGGAGTTTTGAATGGAAATAAATAAATGCTCTATGCAGACAGTCTTAATGCTTGAAAACCATAATTCTTAGGCATATTATAGGAGCCACTATATGGACACCTTTGGGAAATAAGACCTAGAAATATTTAGGGTCTTGATAAAGGGTATTAGAATCAAATGATATTTTTCCAACTTGTTAAGGAGTTTTGCAAGATATTTGGGAAAAATTACCTAATTAGGCCTAATGCTTGTAGCCCTGTTTTGGGTAAATTTGACTTGGTTATTGGCACTCATTTAGGGTTCCATGGTAAAGGGTGTTTATAGACATTGGATTGGATCCAATTAACCATCTATAATCCTACCTCTCCATATGGAAGAGTTCTTGATTAGTTTGGATCATTTTTGCGAAGATGGAGAAGAAGAGCACTATGGCTAGGTGTTGAGTAGTTTGAATTCCTTATTGGTGTACTCAAGCTGAATTGGAGTGGGATCTTGTGGAAAGGATCCTTGAAGCTTAGGGTTTGTTTAGACCCAAGATAATTAGGCTGGAGAAGATGCCTATTGAAGACTCTAGTGGAGGATAGGGTAGGAGAGCAAGGCTTGTTGTTATATCAGATTGGTGTCAGAGCGAGTTAAAGACTTGGGAAGTCACTGTATGTTTGCAACTGCTAGTGAATCGGTAGGAAAGTCAAGAATGGTGACTAATGCAGAGCTAGATAAAGAGGTGGATGAGAAAAATGAGAAGAAAAAACTCCTTGAAGAATCCTTAAAAGGTTTGAAGATAAGGCTATAAGAAGTTGCTAATGTAGCAGCTAGAAAAAAAGAAGTTGAAAGTAGTGATAGGGGTAAAAAGATTGTTGAGGAAGACCTTATCCCGGAACAAAACCTTATATTGAATGAAGAACCCTTCCTAAAATAAATAAAATCCCTAGGAGGAAAGGCATTGAAAGGTATACCCCTATTTAGTGGGAAGATGGACATTGAGGTAGTGATGGATTGGGTTGAAGGAATGGATAACCATTTTGAATGTGAAGGGGTGACAGAGGCACAAAAGATAAAGGTGGCCAAATCAAGATTCAGAGGGTCAGCCCTAAGATGGTGGAAATACCTTCAAGATGAGAGGGTTAGATTGGGTAAGCAACCCATAGCCAATTGGAATGCAATGGTGACCAAGATAAAGGAGAATTATCTACTAGAAGACTATGAGATTCAACTCCATAAGAAAATATAGAATTTAAAGAAAAATACTTGTATGTGGCCTCATATACAGAGGAATTCCAAGGATTGTTTCTTAGGTATAATAAAAAAAAAGAGGAATCAATCAAGGTTTCTAGGTACTTGGGTGGATTGAAATGGAACATCCAAGAAGAGATCAGTTTGTGGACACTAACCATAGTTCTGAGGTTTCATCAATTAGCCCTAAGGGTAGAAGAAAATAATAGGAAGTAGGGAGATTCTAACTTCAAGAACAGAGGCAGAGGAACATACCAAAGTGGTCAAACAGGAGGCTATCAAGGCATAGTAAATGAGAAAAGGACATAAGGTGGAACAAGCAGATAGAGCATAATACTGAAAGCACTCCAAGAGGGGGCTATAACAGAGGTAGGGGTAGTCAAGGAGGTCCTAGCAGAGGAAGAGGAGGTTGAAATAATTCATACTTTGCAAGTATGAAGTGTTATAACTATTGTCAATTAGGCCATCCAACATATAGATGCCCTAACAAGCCTACTACTTTAAATCATGATAAGAGAGTGGCCTATGCTCATGAGGACACTTCAAGTGTCAAAGCACTTGAGATTGACCATCTAGATTTAGAGATGGGTGAAAACTTAATGTTTAGGAGGGTATTGATAAGACAACCATTTAAGGATGAACCCAAGAACATGAGGGCTTTGTTTAGGATAAGATGCAAGATCCTTGGAAAAGTTTGTAAGGTGATAGTGGACTCTGGTTCCACTAATAATATCATCTTAGAGGAAGCAGTCAATAAACTCAAGTTGAAAAAAGTACCATAAATCCCTATAAGGTGATGTGTCTCAACAAAGGCCAAAGTGTATTGGTGAATGAGGAGACATGGGTTGAATTCTCTATACCAGGGTATAAGGACAAACTCTTGTGTGACATCCTACCAATGGATTCTTATAATTTTCTGTTAGGAAGACCTTTCAAATTTGACAATGGGGCAATGTATGATGGAAAGGATAACTCTATCACATTAAAGAAAGGAGGCAAAACTTTCAAGATTCCGTCTTTGCTAGAAGAGGAGCCATAGTCCAAGACTCCTAAAATCATGTTTTGTAGTGGAAAGGAGTTTGTGAGGGATCTCAAGGATGATGAAAATGAATGGTATGCTATTTTGGTAAGACCTAAGGAGGAAGAGAAGCCATTCAATGAGCCATTGCCATCAGAGATACCATAATTGCTTGAGAAGTATAAAGACATAGTGAGTGATGGAACTCCTACAACCTTACCTCCTAAAAGGGTAATAAGTCATCAGATAGAATTTGTCCCTAGTGCATCTTTTCCTAATACGGCAGGTTATAAGCTAACCCCTGATCAGAATTTGGAAGTGGAAAGATTCAAGGGATATAAATAGAATTACAATAAGGTATAGGTTCCCCATACCTAGGATTGAGGATCTCATGGATTTCCTTGGAGGGGCAATGTACTTTACCAAATTGGATTCGAAAAGTGGTTATCACCAAATCAGGGTGAAAGAAGGAGATGAATGTAAAACAACATTCAAGACCACATATGGGTTATATGAATGGCTTGTGATGCCATTTGGCCTCACTAATTCTCCGAGCACATTCATGAGGCTCATGAATGAAGTGCTCAAGGAATTCAGAGGGATGTTTGTAGTAATATATCTTGATGATATGCTGATATTTAGTAAGACAAAAGAGGAGCATATCAAGCATGTAGAGGTTATGTTGCAAAGATTACATGAACAGAAGTAGGCTATCAATCTTGAAAAATGTGAGTTATTCAAGAAAGAACTAGTATACTTGGGATTTGTAGTGTCCAAAGAGTCTTTTAAGATGGATCAAGACAAAGTTGCAGCTATCCTAAACCAGCCACCACCTACCACAGCCACTGAGGTAAGAATTTTCCATGGCTTATACCAATTTTATACAAAATTTATCAGGAACTTTAGTGGTATTTGTGAACCTTTATTAGAAACCATTAAGGGTGGGGTAAAAGATAATTTTAGGTGGACCTTAGAAGCAGTGAAAGCCATTGAGATGTTGAAGAAATAAGTAGCCACTCAACCTATCCTATAATTTCCAAGTTTTGAGAAACTATTTACTATTGAGTGTGATACAAGTGGGATGGCAGTAGGGAGTGTATTGAGTCAAGAAGGTAGGCCAGTAGCCTTCTTTAGTGAGAAATTAAATGAAGCTAAGAAGAAATACTCTTCTTATGACTTAGAACTATATGCTTTAGTTTAGTCCTGTAGGAAGTGGAGGTATTATCTATTGCCCAAAGAATTTGTTGTGTTTATTGACAACCAAGCCCTTAGTTATATCAATACTCAGGAGAAACTAAGCAATAGACATCTGAAATGAATGGAATATTTACAAGCATTCACATTTATAATTAAGCATAAGAAAGGGCAATTGAATAAGGTTGTAGATGCACTAAGCAGGAGATAGTTGACAGTCCAAGAGCTTTAGTTGAATAGAATTGGAATTGATAGTTTCAAAGATCTCTACAAGGAAAATGAAGAATTTGGTGAAGCATACAAGGTGTGTGTTGATTTTCAAAATTATTTTTGTAGCATGTTCTCTGATTTTACTTTGCAAAATGGATTATTGTTTAAGGAAAATCAGTTGTGTGTTCCAAGAGGTTCCATGAGATAAAATCTCATATAGGAGAAACACAATGGGTGTTTGAGTGGTCACTTTGGTATGAAAAAAACCTTGGAGCTTGTGAAAAGGTTCTACCATTGGATAAAGTTGGTAGGAGATGCTACTAGGTATGTTGAGCAGTATGTCATATGCATGAAAGTCAAAGGAGGGATAATCAATGTAGGTTTATACCAACCTTTACCAGTCCCTAATAGGTAGGCCATGGGAGTGTGTGAGCATGGACTTCATAGTAGGTCTACTCAAAACAAAGCAAGGATATGAAAAAATTTATGTAGAGGTTGATAGATTTAGCAAAATGGGACATTTCATTCCCTGCAAGACTACTGATGATGCTAGACACATAGCTTATTTATTCTGTAAGGAGATTGTGAGAATCCATTTTCTTACCCTAAGTATTGTATCAGATAGGGATGTGAAATTTATGAGCCATTTCTGGAGAACATTGTGGACTAGATTGGGTACTAAACTTTCTTTTGGTTCAACCTACCATACTCAGATAGATGGCCAAACTAAGGTGGTCAACAAAGTATTAGGTAACCTATTGAGGTTCCTAACTAAGGAGTATGGTCAGACATGGGATGTGGTTATTCCCCAAGTAGAGTATGCATACAATGATAGTAAGAATAGAACCACAGGAAGAAGCCCATTTGAGATAGTTTATGGGATGCACCCAAGAGGTGTGTGTGAGCTTAGGGATCTTGGAGGAATGGAGTTTAGGAGTGGTCATGCTGAGGACTTCACTCAAACCATGAAGGAGATCCAAGAGCAAGTCAAGAATACCATACAAGACAGTAAACAAAAGTTGAAGGCCAAAGTTGATGGAAAGAGGAGAGACATTCAGTTTGAGATAGGTGACTATGTGATGGTTAATTTGAAAAAATATAGGGTACAGAAGGGTGTCGCTACTAAACTTCAGATGAAGAGGGTGGGACCTTGCAAGATCATAGCCAAATATGGGGCTAATGCATACAAAATAGACCTACCTTTATATTTGAGCATATCTTCAATGTTAAATGTACAAGACTTGATCCCATTCAAAGGGAAGATAGAAGAGAGTGGTCAAAGTAGGCCAGGGATCAGTGGTGATGTTGAGGCTATTGTATTACCTCCCAATCAACAGTTAGAAGCTGATAGAGTTTTGGATTCAAGAGTCAAGAAGACTACAAGGCACAAGGTGTACATGGAACACCTCATCCAATCAAAGAATAGGCCTGAATTAGAAGCCTCATGGATTGTAGAAGCATACTTCAAGAAGGTGGGTATCTCTAAAGACATTTTCTCCATAGGAGTGATATAACTTTCCTTTATGGGGGAGTATGGTGTAGGAGCACCTAGGTAGGGCTACAATGCAAACTAGGGCTTCTAAGTTGTTTTTCACTTGTAGTGGTCCTAGCCACACCAATAGTGAAATAATAGGAATAGGTGGGTCCTAGGATGTTTGGAGTTAGATTAGGAGGTCTATTTAGGTCTTAGTGATGTTATTATCAGTAATGTCCAAAGTTGCTCTTTCGTTCCATATTGCCAATTTTGGCGCAATAGTGAAAATGATCCATCTAGGGGTCAAATTGTACAAGTGAGGGTTTACAAGACATAGTTGATGTTTAATTAGACTAAATATGCAATTGGATAATTTCTTGAGGTGTTTTTTCATGTTTTATACAAGAAGCACAAAAGTTGCAAAAGTTGTCAATGTTGTCATTGACAACATTGACAACATTTCCTGCAATAATGTCTTTTAGGGCATTGGAGGGTTATAACTATCTATAACTATTGGGATAGGACCATGTAAAACTATATAAGACCTCCCTCTTCCTTGTTAATAGGTTTTTTGATTTTGAATAGTTATTATACGAGCTGTATTCTCAAGGAAATAGTTGCAGTTCTTGTTTTTTGAGCATTTGGTATTTTCATGGATTAGATCTTGTACTGTCACTCTTGAATGTGTTAGGGTAGTGTGTTTTGAGATTTTTTGTGGTGGTATATTTACATTTGGTATTAATTTATTTAGTTTTGTAAATTATTTTTGTTTTAAGCCAGTCGCTGGTCTGAACCAAGCCACTTCTGGAAATGGGGTCATAAGTCGTCTTGCCACTGTGGAGTTTTCACGGGCCTTCGTGATTAGTGAGATGACTCCATGTACATATTTTAAAATTAAGGAGGGCCCCTGGAAAGCAAGGTAACTATTTTTAATGTGATTCCCTAGGCGAGCCATAGTTGCACATGACTAGGGATCACATGAAGTTGCAGAGATAATTGGAGGGATTGAAAGCATTGATTGCTTAAATTAGAGATTGTGGAGAGGTAGTTTGGTGTGTGAAGGAGAACCAACTTGGAGGAGAATATTAGGTGAGGAATTTTTAATGGAAAGAAACAAAGACTTTGTACAGATAGTCTTAATGCTTGAAAACTCTGATTTTTAGGCATGATTATAGGAGCCACTGTAGGGACACCTTTGGGAAGTAAGACCTAGAAAATATTTAGGGTGTTGATAAAGGCTATCATAATACAATGATATTTTTCCAACTTGTTAAGGAATTTCGCAAGATATTTGGGAAAACTACCTAATTAGGCCTAATGATTGTAGCCCTATTTTGGGTGAATTTGACTTGGTTCTTGGCACTCATTTAGGGTTCCATAGTAAAGGGTGTTTACAAACATTAGATTGTATCCAATAAAAAATCTACAAGCCTACCTCTCCATATGGAAGAGTTCTCAAGATTAGTTTGGATCAATTTGTGAAGATGGACAAGAAGAGCACTATGGGTAGGTGTTGAGTAGTTTGAATTCTTTATTGGTGTACTCAAGCTGAATTGGAGTGGGATCTTGTGGAAAGGATCCTTGAAGGTTAGGGTTAGTGTAGACCCCAAATTAGGCTAGAGTAGAGGCCAATTAAACACCCTAGTGGAGGATAGGGTAGGAAATCAAGGCTTGTTTTTACATCATTGACTTAAAAGGTTTCATTTCTATCTAGTAAGCTTAATGTAGAACCTTTCAATAAGCTTTGTCCAAAAATAATTTTGGATGCCATGTTACAATTGTGGATGTCATTGCACCAAAATATTGACCTATCAATACCTGATATAACCACTAGACTTATAGAATCCATAGGAGACAGTTAGTCCCTTGTCAAAAATTGTGAGGGAAGATCTTACCATTTTTCCAAAAATCTCCCCCTCACTATTACTTGAAGGGATTGAAAATTATGTCCAAGATCGGATACTACTTGTTATAAGTGTGGTTTTTGTTGCACCAAAAGATTGACCTATCAATGCTCGATACAACTGCTAGACTTGTAGAATCCATAATCAAGAGGGGAGCACTAACCATTTTTCCAACATATCATTAATACACAAAGCAAGACCTAAAGGGTTAAGTGAAACCATCAATCTTACACCCCAATCTTTAAGCAATCCACTATTGTGTTCTCTCAGGAGTAGTCAAAAAAAAGAGGGAACTTTTTGGAACGCTAACAATCTAGATAAAAAAATTTAAATATAACCAAATCACATGCTTCAAAGTCTTAGCCTCCACAATTTAACTTCCTCCATAAGTATGGTATCATAAAAAAAATATTGATGAGAGAAAACAATATCAGCAAAGGAAGGAGAAAATCATTTCAATTTCCCTATGGAAACCTACTACTTTTGAATAAATATTCTTAATGTTTCAGCCATAAGAATAAAATTGAAATGGGAAATAGGATCCTGTTGCCTCATCCAATGCAAAGAGGGGAATGAACCCATGGGGGAACTGCTACTAATTATTACAAATATAGTAGTGGATATTAGCTAGGTAAAAATCCTTATAAAAGCGTAATTGAAAAAAGCTCCAATTAATCCTATTATAAGCCTTGAGGAGATCCATATTAAGAAGAAACCCAACTTTCATGTTAGTAAATAGGGAATAAATATTCTCGTGAATATAATCAATAATTTTTATACGAAGAGAAAAACTAGTTTGTTGACAAGAGACAAGGGAAGGAATAACAAAATTCAATCAGAGAACAAGGATTTTGGAAAAAAATTATAAACTTAAATACACAAGCTAATTGGCCTAAAATCATGAAAAGAAAAAAAAACACCTCGATTTTTTGGAATGAGACTTGATGAATGTAGCATTCAATTATTTCAAATGGGATCTTGATCCAAAGAATTCTTTAGTAGTGCAGAAATAATATCATTAGCTACCACATCCCTGTAAGTCTGGAAAAAAAGCATGGGGAACCCATAAGGACAAGGAATCTTCTCACCTTCAAGGAGAATACAACATCAAAAAACTATTTATCAATATTAATAATTTTTAGGGCATGATTCATGTCAAAATTTATCTTGGAGGGTATCTCTTTAAGAAGGTCCTACTATCCCTCCCAATTAGGTGGTCGATCATTAGATAAAAGTGAGTAGAATAATTCTATGGAAGCCTTCATTATCCCATCGCCTATCGAAAAGATCCTACAATTAAACTTAATAGAATGGAATTTTTAGGTTTCCCTATGCTTAAGAAGTAGACATATGACAAAATTAAGTATTTTGATCCCTTGTTTTGAGTGAGATAGACCTTGACCTCTATTTCCATAGTTCTTCTTCCTTAGTAATGATGTCACACAACTTAGATAAAATAAAAATTTACAAGATCCCCACACACCCCCTAGGATTGAATTTGTGCTTATAAATAATCAAGATTATTCTTGAATCTCTTCTTATTAGAAAAAAATATTCCTAAATGAATATTTGTTCCATTTCTAGACATTAGTTTTAACCACAACAAGCTTCTTATACACTCGATACATAACACTTCTCTAGAAGCTAACAACCCACTATTATTTAAGAATTTTCTGCATATTTGGATTTAATTTCCACATATTCTCAAATCTAAAGTGAAAAATATTCTTTCCATAGAGTCTATTTGTCATAAAAGAAATAGGAAAGTGGTATGATCCAATACAGGATAAAGAGGAAAGTTGGCAGTCAAAGTAATTAAGCAAATCCGGGGAAATTAAAGCTCTATCCAGTCTGACTTGAATAATCTCCTCCCCCATCCTATTAGAATAGGTAAAAGAGTAACTATGAAGATCAAAATATAATAACCCATGAGCATTAATAAAATAAAGAAAGTCTTGAATACTTTCCAATACAATGTGCACAACCCCTTTCATATCTGAACTCCAAATCGGAGTATTAATATCTCCCATAGAAACCCATCTATCATTCCCAATTAGGTTTTTGAAAGTAGATAATAAATCCCAAATATCTCTCCTAGCAACTTTATTATTTAGGGAATGCATATTAAAGATCACCCAATAGGAGCCATCCTTAATATGATTAAACCTTGTAGTAATATGTTTTGAAGAAGAAAAAATAATAGATCCTTTAACAATTCTTTGGTTTAGAAATGTAGCCAAACCACCCGAACCTCCCTCTAAATCCACACAATGTACTCCAACATCCTTAAAAAAGGCCAACTTAATATCAACAAGCTTCAATTTAGGCATTTTAGTTTCCTAAATAAGACAAATATCTAGTTTATGCTGTCTTGTCAGATTAGATAAAAGAACATTCTTATAGGGGTGATTTAACCCCCTATATTCCATGAGATAACCTTCATCTTAGAGAGGGAGGGGAGCCAAAAAAGACCATCTCCAGAAGAGTCCATTGCAGACCAACAACAACATCAGTTCTTTAATCATCTTTTCTCAAGTCTAGATAAAAGTATCTCTACTAGCCCCTTTGAAAGTTGTACCAGAATCTTCTCTAAGTCTACTCCCAGTGTTAACTATAGAAGAAGGAGGGTTAATATTTTTCCTATTTCTTGATTTGACTACTATAAAAGGAACAACATCTTCCCCCTCCTATATTTTGAGAACAAAAAATCCCCATTGATCATAATATCCTTATCAGTTTTCATATCATCGCTACTCTAGTGAGAATGTAAATGATCCTCTTCAAAAGATACATCCTCATAAAAATATTTTTGAGGATCACCCGATCTGTTTGATAAATTTATCGTGATATTGATCCTTGACACATTAGGATTTCTATCCACAACACCCTCCCTGAGAACATCCTTTCATATATGTATGTATGTATGTATATGCCAAAACACATATTTTTAATGCATGAAAGATATGACATCAAATATATTTCAAACATATACATTTATATTGTAATGAAACCTATGGTGGCCTAATTTTATATTTTAATCATACTGATAGAAGGATTGATTGGTATGTGTAGAGAGGGGCAACTAATTTCTTTCATAAATTAGGTGAATCCTAAGGGTGGTATTGACAGGAGCTCATGAAAACCTTGGTCCAAGTCCTAGTATTGACAAGAGTTCTTGAAAACCTTGGGCCAAGTGGTAACATTGACAAGATTTCATAAAACCATTGGGCCTAATTGTGGAGAAGGTATCAACGCTCTATAATAGTAATTTCCTCATCCTCCATTAAGTTGAAAGGGATTTAAGATAAGATAAAATATAGTTTTTAATATTTATATTATAAATCACTTAACTATCTCTTTATTAATATCAAGACATAATATTGTGGTGAAATAAACAAGCATTCCCTAGAATGGGAGATTACAAGTGGCATTAGCTCTTTGATCCTGCCATCTTGCGGGGTAAAAATAAAACAATAGATCTAAAAATATGTATACTGTGTATACACTTCATGTATAATTTATGTCTACATCTATTCCTGTTTAAATTTTATATTTCCAAGTATATACACCATGTGCAATTCTACTTTTGCTTGATCTATAATAACTAGAGTGAACCCAAAGATATGATCGTATTGACAGATGTAGGTCAATGAAATATGCTCTAGACTACATGCTTCTCTGAGTGTATTTTATGCATACTCCATATGTATTATTATGTTTGCCTCACAATATAAAAACTTCATACATGTTTACTCCATAAGAACATTCCTCATGTATTCTTAATTCTTGCTTCATGCTATGTATGAAAAATGTTTATGCTTTATGCGTCTGAAGTGTGTAAGTACTGCTCCATGGATTACATGTCTAGTGTGCATTTGAGTGTACTACTTCATACCTTACATGTTTGACGTGTATTCATTTTTTTATGATTGGCATGTGTACCCCACACCTTATGTACGAATTTATAGCTTCTTGCCTAATATATGACTTATGTTTTATGTGTATTCATGTATCTCTGTGTATGATCCATTCATATACATCATACTTTATACGCTATGTGTATTCATGTGTGTGCTTCATGACTTAATATATTTATATGTATACTTCATGTATATTCATGGATATTCTTCATGACTTAATTTCATGTGTATGTGCTATGTGCATAACTTAAGTGAATTATTTGCATGTATGCTTCGTGATTCAAGTTAATTCATGGTTTATGTGCTTCAGTATATTCATGTATATCCTACATGTGATATATGTATGCTTCATGACTTACGTAAATCCATATGTATGAACCATATGTATTTATATGTATAAATCCAAACTTCATTAAGTTAATAGTAACTTCATGCTAGGTGTATTTACATATATGCCTCTTGACTTGAATAAAATCATGCTTCACATTCTATGTGCTAAGAATATTTACCTGAAAAGTGAATTCATGTATTGCAATTATACTATTTGACTTAAGTAAATTCATCCTTGATATATTTTTCGCATGTATAAAAACCATATGTATGAAATTTAGGTATTCATATGTGTGATTCATGCTTTAAGTGTATGATCTTTGTCTTATGTGCATTCATGTGTATGATTTATACCTTGTATATTCATCTGCATCTTTCCTTAAGTATATTTATGTACATGTATTATTGTATATGAGTCATGCCTTATGTGTATTAGGGTGAACACTTCATATTTTAAATTTTTGATTCATGTATTATGTGTTTTTAGTATGGTTACTTTAAGAGTGTATGTGCCTTACACATGTATACAATTCATAATTGTCATGTCTCTCAAAAAAAAAATTCCATAAACATTTCCTGAGTACTTATAAGTGTGTCAAGAGATATGTTTTTTTATTCGAAGGAGGAGGATGCATGTTTACATTTTATCTATAAATATGATTGATAAAACATTAGTAAAATAGAAAAACCAAAAATATTATATTTGACTCGGACTCCTCTTCTGAAGACATTAAAGGAAAATGGAAATTAACTCCAAAGAAAATGACTAAGGCTTCTACCTCAAAGAAGGGCCCCAAGACGAGAGGGAAAAAACCCAAACTATGATGGCTTCCTCATCTGATGATGAGGATGATCATTATGTTGAGTTGGAAGAGGAAGAGAAGATTGTTCAATTGAGAAATAAATCTCATACCTCTAAGACTAAACCATTGAGGATAAAGTCGTGGTTCAGGGGGAAAATGTGAAAGATTTTGTCAAAGATTACGGGGAGGAGGAAATGGTTGTTATGAACCCTATGGATCAGGACGATGGTAGATGGAAGTGTAAAGAGGATATGCTTAAGGGTAATGTGATCCAAGACAGTCTTTCCATCCTGATTGGCGAACTAGGAGTGAGGAGTTTTAGTAAGACTATTGAATGGATTATTAATGACAATTTATAGCTCAAGAAGGATGTGAGGAAATTTCATATATGCCATCAAATTATTGAGATTATGGGCCTTGGAAAAGATAAATCCTTCCTGAAGTGTATGGAGGAGATGACTCAAGCCATTGGGAATGCTGAAGATGTGAAGGACTCCTTAGAGTCCAAATTCTAGATTATTGAGAACGTGATTACCTAGTTGGAACACTATGGGAAGGATAGTAATATGGATAAGAAATTTTTTTCTATGGAGACTAATATGGCCAAAGTGGAGGATATCCTGAAAAAGATGGGCAAGTAGAGCTATACAATCCTAAAATCTTCGGCAAAGCATGCTAAGACTTTGGTTGGTAATTTGGAGCAGAAGAAGAGCACTCAAGAAATTGATGCGGACAAGGACACCGTGGATGACACTCTAGGGATGGGAAAGAGGACGAGATCTAGCACCAAGAAAAAATAAGACAACAACAACAATGATTTTGAGGATCTGAAGTCAGTACTTGTGAACATGGACCTCATGGTGATCTAAGTGACTGAGCTACTAAAACATTTCTAGTCCTTTATTCTAGTGTTCTTTTGCTTTTTCTTTGTTCTACCTATTTGTTGTCAGTTTGCTGGTGGTAGGTATCCTGACTATTTGTATAGGCTTCCAGCTAGTCTTTTATTGTTCTATTTTTATGTCTTTTTGTTGAATCTTTGGGGGGTGTTTTGAATAGCTTTAGTTCTCTTTTGTAAAGGTTTCGGGTCCTTTAAAACCCACTTTTCTCTTAATCAAAATAATGATGGACGATTGGAAGAATGTATGTAGATGTTCAAAACACCGTAGAGTGATGAAGTAAGAATTCAATGAGTATACACATTGTCTATAATGTGAAAAGAAACTTGACTTAAAATTGGAAATGTTACAAATTTTTAATACATCAAATAATGTCATAATTGAAAAACAAAAGCCACTCACATTGAAGGTTTATAAATTTGTAAAAAAATTGGTATTGCTTGAGGACAAGAAATTTTGGGAAAGGGTGGATTGTGAGGTCCCTTTTATGAATAGGATTCAATAATAAATAATAAGAAATAAATAAATAAATCATAAGAGACAAAATTTTAAAAAGTATGTTCGACCTTTCAAAAATATGATTTCATAATAAATAATAATATTAAAATAAAGATAAAACCTAAATTCAAATATGAAAAATTAAATTTAAAATATAATTAAATATAAAAGAATTATTAATAAAATCTAAGTTAAAATATAAAAGAATTAAATTAAAATATAATTAAGTTTAATGAGTGGTCAACATACATGAATTGAAAAGATGTGAATCCCTCAAACAAAAGATATCAAATGAAGAACATATATTTGGATACTCTTCATGGGAGGAATAAGAATGGAACAAGAGATTATAATATTATAATAAATATATTTATGGTAAATATATCTTAGGTAAATAGTTTTGGGTTAAAGAAAAATTGGTTTTTGAAGGGACCCCACAACCCTTTATAGATTTATTGAATATTTAACCAAAAAGAACCCAAGACAAAAAGACTGCCAGAGCCACAGTCACCCAACAAAAAATCCAGCAGAAACCCCGAGAAAAAACTAGAAAAATCCCAGAGGAAGCCAACACAAAAAATATACAAAAAATAACCTAAATAATTTCCTTGAGAATATTTCCAACCTCCTCCCCAATGTCAAATATCTTTTTAATAGTCTCCCTTAGAGCAGAGACATCTTTGTGGTACAGGAGCACCTAGGCTAATCACTAGTTCAAATTTTGGATGTGACTTGTACTGACCTTAGCCAAGTTAGTAGTTTTTATTTCAAGCCTTATAAGGTCTTCTTGGTTAGTGACAAGATGGATTTGACTAAGATCAATACATTCTTGCAATTTTTTCTTTCCTTAGTGTTTAGTACTAGTTTAGCCTAAAAGTGGGAAATTGGATCCAAACGACATTAAGGCTTACTCAAGGTTGGAAATATTCCTAAAAATGACTCTAGGATTTTTTAACATCATTTAATGTTGATTAGAGGTAATTAGGATATGTTTTAGGCAAAGATGCAAAAGTTGTCAAAATGTTCTCATGACAACATTTGCAGCTTTCAAAAGTTGCATGACAATATTTTGCAATATTGGATTCCTTTTGATGTGGGGTGATGGGTAGTTGGTGTAACTACCTATAATCATTGTAAAATTGTATTTATACATGAAGGATCCCATTTCCCAAGGTTTGATGATGTAATGTGAGGTTTTGAATTGCAAAGATAGCTCTATTTGACTATTTTGTGTACACACTTGACTACTTTTGTGTATGAGTGTTAGTAGATGGATTGAATAGTAAGATCTAGTGTTTCATTAGTCTATTAGGGATATTTTAAAGCAATTTTTGTTTATATTACAAGTTTATGTGAGTTCATTAGATTAGATTTGTAAATTGTTTTGTAAGTTGCACAGTTGTTGTTGTTGACAAGGAAGATCATGGTCTAGGTGAATATGGTAGGAGAGCCTCTTTATAGTATAGATATCAGTGTAGGTGTCCAGGAGAGAAAAGTAGCTATTTTTAAAAGAAATCCCTAGGAAAGTCCTATGCACCCGGTTAGGTGTTTTCCAGAGAGTTAATGGTGTTTGATTACAGGGGAAAGATTGGGAGAATGGAACCAAGCATGGTTTCACAATAATAGAGGTCCTACAGATACCTTCTAGCAAGATTAGGAATTGACCAATCTAGTCAGATACATTTCTAAGTAGAAATCATCAGACTGAACCAAAATAGCCAAATTAGCTCTATTAGCCCTTAATTCTAGGAACCCTTTGTACGGAGACCCTAGAACCCTAATATCACAAAAATATTTAATTTCTTTGAAAAGGGTGTCAGGATATCTAATTTATTTTTAAGGTTATTTGGGAAAATTATGAAAGAAGTGTGAAAAACTCACTGATTAGGGTTAATTGATCTATTAGGGCTAAAAGACTAAACTCACTATTGGTCTTGAGATAATTTTAAAAAGCCTTGATGCCCTCTTCAAATGGAATCATGTGGAATGAAATATTTTTTCTTAGCATAAATTACACCCCCTGAATACACTTGTGAAGAAATGAAGTTGAAAATTTACTTGGAGTCTTCCAAAAATGAGTAAAGGATAGAGGTGAAATTTGTTGATAGATACCCAAAGGTGAAGCAAAAATGTGACCAACTCATAGAGTGGTGTTGGATGATTCCTAGGCTAGTTGGGAAAGGGCCTGAAAGATCCTAGAAGAGAGGGTAGGATCTTATGAAGGCTAAGAATAGTAAAAGACCTAGTTAGGTTTGTGCAAGCACACTTTGAGTGTAGATATTAGATTGGTATGAGAGCCAATAAGATTTGGATTCTAGTTAATGTTTCAACCAGAAGAGTTAGCTGGAGAGTCTACAATGGTGACAAATCCAGATCTTGAAAAGAAAGTGGATGAGCAAGAAGAAGAGAATAGATTTATTAGGGAGAGATTGGCATAGTTGGAACACAAAGTGGACCAATTGGAAGAAAAGACTGAGGAAGTCAAAGATAAACTTGATGGAAAGAGAAAAGAGATAGCCTTAGATGATGAAATCCCTAAAGTTGGCCATGTCCTCATAGAAGAACCCTTCTTGAAAGCATTAAAATCCTTGATTGGAAAGGCATTGGAAGGAGTTCCTATCTTTAGTGGAAAGACAGAACCAAAGGTAGTCCTTGATTGGACTGAAGGACTAGAGAATCACTTTGAATGTGATGGTATTACTGAAGCTCATAAGGTAAAAGTGGAAAAGGCTAGACCTAGAGGATCTATACTCACTTGGTGGAAATGTATCCAAGATGAGAGGGAGAAAGAAGGAAAGAAAACCATAACCACATAGAAATCTATGGTGGCCAAAATTAGAGAAGCCTATGTACCTGAAGACTATGAAATTCAGTTACATAAAAGGAGGAAAAGTATTAAACAAAAAGACTTGGATGTTAACTCTTACATTGAAGAGTTTCAAAGGCTATGCATGAGATCAAGAATTACAGAAGAGGAAAGTGTCAAGGTAGCTAAGTATGTTAATGGTCTAAAATGGACTATCCAAGATGAATTTAGTCTACTTACTCCTACCACTGTTCAGAGATGCCACCAAGTTCTAGTAAAGGTGGAAGAGAAATTGAGAAAGAAACAAGACTGAAGCAATACAAGAGGCAGAGGTAGAGGAAGATATGGAAGAGCTCAAAGGAGTAGATATGGTGGTAGAAGTTTAGATTCCAAGACTCAAGGAGAGACCAAGCTAACTGAACAAAAAGAGGGAAGTTAAAGAAGAGTAAGCTTCAATATAAGAAGAGGCTCTAATACTAATTAAAGAGGAAGAGGCAATAGAAAATAAGAGTTACTACTTTACAACTATGAAATGCTATCACTGCAACCAAATGGTACATCTTTCCTATATTTTTCCAGAGAAAGGTTCTACTTCTCAAGGAAGTGACAAGAGAGTAAAATTTGTGCAAGAGGAGTCTAGTGGTGGAAATAAACACCCTAAAGTACCCTTAGAATCAGAGGAAGGAGAAAATTTGATGATAAGGAGAAAACTAATCAAAAAATTAGTTAGACAGGAGTCGAGCCAGAGAAGAGAATGATTCAGAGTGAAGTGGAAAATGATGGGTAAAGTTTGTAGAGTCATCATAGAATCAGGGTCTACCTACAACATTGTGTCAGAGGAGGTAGTTAAAAAATTGAAGACAAAGAGAATTCCACATAGTAACCCATACAAGGTTACTTGGTTGAACAAAGGACAACATGTCCTTGTGAATGAACAAGCATGGGTGGACTTCTCAATTGGAATATATAAAGACAAGGTATTTTGTGACATCCTACCCATGGATGCATGTCACCTTTTACTTGGAATGCCATGGAAATTTTTCACACAAGCCATGCATGATGGAGCTAAGAATGCATATTATTTCAAGAAAGATGGTGTGACTTTCAAAATCTAGTCACTGTTGGAAGAAGGAGAAGTGAAAGCCTCAGGCCCTAATGTCCTATTGGTGAGTGAGAAGGAGCTCCTAGAATCTCTAGAAGAAGGACAGGGAGTATCATATGCTTTGGCTTTGAAGCCAAAGGAAGAAGATGTAGAAAAGACAGTCAAGAAGACAAAGATCCCTATAGAAGTACAAGATTTTCTGAAGGAGTACAAAGACATTGTTAGTGATGGAAAACAAGAAAGCCTACCCCCTAAGAGAGATATTAGTTACCAAATTAACTTTATTCCAGGAGCTAACCTTCCTAACAAGGCTTCTTAAAAGATGACCCCTCAAAAAAATGAAGAAATTTATAAACAAATCCAAGAGCTCCTAAACCAAGACCTCATTAGGAAAAGTATAAGCCCTTGTGTCATACCCACTGTCCTACCACACAAAAAGGGAGGAACTTGGAGGCTATGCACTGATTCCAAAGCCATTATTGAATCACCTTTAGGTATAGGTTTCCTATTCCTAGGATAGAATACCTAATGGACTGTTTAGGAGGAGCAAAGTATTTTACAAAGATTGATGTAAGGAGTGGTTATCATAAAATTAGGTTCAATGAGGGAGATTAATGGAAGACTACCTTCAAAACTAGAGAAGGTTAGTATGAATGGCTTGTGATTCCATTTGGGCTATCAAAAACCCCATCCACATTCATGATGCTTATGAATGAAGTACTCAAGGACTACATTGGTAAGTTGTTTGTAGTGTATTTGGATGATATCCTAATATTTAGTAGGAATAAAGAAGAATAATTAAGGCATTTGCAAATTGTGCTTAAGAGACTGCATGAAGAAAAGTTGATGATCAACTTGGATAAGTGTCAATTCCTAAAGAAGGAGCTAGTATATCTTGGTTTTGTGTTGTCTCATGGAAACCTTAAGATGGATCCAAGCAAGGTGGAATCCATCATCAACTAGACTACCCCCAAAACTACAACAGAGGTGAGAATATTTTATGGCTTAGCTCAATATTATAGGAAACTCATTAAGATGTTTAGTGCTATTTGTGCTCCTATGCTAGAAACCATAAAAGGTGGGATGAAAACTAAGTTTGTATGGAATGAGAAAGATAACCAAGGATTTGAGTTGTTGAAGATGAAGATTCCACTTAGCCCATCTTAAAATTAACAAGTTTTGAGAAACTTTTCAAATTTGAGTGTGATGCTAGCAATGTTGCTATTTGGGCAATTTTAAGCCAAGAAGAGAGACCAATGGCTTTTCACAGTGAGAAGCTCAGTGATGCAAAGAGGAAGAATTTTTCCTATGACTTAGAGGTGTATTCTATAGTCCAAGCACTAAGGAAATAGAGGCAATATCTAATTCCCAAGGAATTTGTGGTGTATTCAGACAACCAAGCACTTATCTTTTTGAACTCCCAAGACAAGCTCAGTCATAAGAACATGAAATGGGTGGAGTAATTGCAAGCTTACACCTTCAACATCAAGCATCATATAGGATTGCAAAACAAAGTGGTTGATGCACTTAGTAGGAGACTTTCGATAGTGCAAGAAGTACAACTGTAGAGTATGGGCATTGAGAGTTTCAAGGACTTATATGCAGAGGATGAAGACTTTGAAGAGATATACAAGGTATGCAAAGAGCATAAAAATCATTTCCATGGTGAATTTTATAAAGATACAATGCAAAGTGACTTATTGTTTAAAGGAAGTTAGTTATGTGTCCCTAGAGGATCAATTAGGGAAAATCTAATTAAAGAGAAGCATAATGGGGCACTTAGTGGTCACTTTGAAGTTAATAAGACCCAAGAGTTAGTGCAGATGTTCTATTTTTGGCCTAGAGTGAATTTGGATATCATACAGTATGTGGAGTGTTGTGTAGTGTGTCAGAAAGCCAAGGCACATCCTCCAATGCAGGCCTTTATCAACCTCTCCCCATTCCAAGTAGACCTTGGGAATGTTTGAGCATGGATTTTTTTTTAGGATTGCTAAAGACAAAATAAGGATTTGACAGTATATATTTCATAGTTGATATATTCAATAAGATTGCAACTTTTGTTCCATGCAAGACAATTCATTATGCGTATCATATTGCACACCTATTCTTCGAGGAAGTGGTGAGAATCCATGGGTTAACCTTAAGCATAGTCTTAGATAGAGACACAAAATTCATGTGTCACTTTTGGAAGATATTATGGAAAAAATTGGGAACCAATCTGTTGTTTGGGTTTTCATATCACCCTTAGACATATGGTCAAAGTGAGGTGGTGAATAGAATCCTAGGGAACCTATTGACTAGCCTTAGTAAAGAGTACGATCAAGCTCGGGACCAACTCTTAGGACAGGGGGAGTATGCATATAATGATACTGTTAACAAAACTATTGGAAAGAGTCCCTTTGAAAGTTTCTACGGACAGCACGCTAGAGAGATATTTGAACTTGGAGAGTTAAAGGATGTAGCCAAGGGAGGTGGTTAATATGCAGAAGACTTTTCACACTCCATGAAAGAGGTGCATGAAACAGTGAGGAAAACTCTAACAGAGAACACTGTAAAGATAAAGGAAAAGGTGGATGAAAGGAAGAAGGAAGTCTAATTCCATTTAGGGGATATTTTTATGGTCCATTTGAACAAGGAAAGACTATAGAAGGGAGTTCGCAACAAGTTGTAGATGAGGAGATTAGGGCCATGTGATATTCTTGCCAAATATGGTAATAATGAATACAAGGTTGAACTCCCTGAGGATGTAGGTTTGTCTGTGGTCTTCAATGTTGAATATTTGGTCCTCTATAAGGGGCCTATTCCAGATCCATACTAGAGCCTTACTGGGGTTATAAAGGAATTGGAGGACCTGAATTTAGCCCCTACACCACCTAAGAAGGGGGAGAAGATACTGGATTCAAGGGCCTATGAGAAGACTAGACAAAGGACATACTATGAACATCTGATCAAATGGCATGGCCAAGGAGATGTAGAGACCACTTGAATCAAGCAGAAAGAGTTTAATAATTTGGGAATTGATTCCAACTTTCTCAATCCAAGGATGGGTTGAAACCTTTCATTTGGAGAGAATGGTGCAAGAGCACCTAGGCTAATCCCTAGTTCAAATTATGGATGTGGCTTGTACTGACCTTATCCAAGTCAGTAGTGTTTATTTTAGGCCTTAGAAGGTCTTGTTGGTTAGTGACAAGATGGATTTTACTAGGATCAATCAATTCCTGCAATTTTTTCTTTTGTTAGGGTTTAGTGCTAGTTTAGCCTAAAGTGGGAAATTGGGCCCAAAAGCCTTTAAGGCTTAGGAAAGGTTGGAAATATGCCTAAAAATTCCTCTAGGATGTTTTTACACCACTTCATGTTGATTAGAGGTCATTAGGATTTGTTTTAGGAAAATATGCAAAAGTTGTCATGACAACATTTGCAACTTTTAAAAGTTGCATGACAACATTTTACAATATTGGAATCATTTTGATGTGGGGTGATAGGTAGTTGGTGTAACTGGTGATAATCATGGGAAAATCATATTTATACATGAAGGATCCCATTTCTCTAGGCGTGATGATGTAATGTGAGATTTTGAATTGCAAAGATAGCTCTATTTTATTGTCTTGTGTACACAGTCGACTAATTTGTGTATGAGTGTTGGTATATGGATTGAATAGTAAGATCTAGTGTTTCATTCATGTAGTCAGGATGGTTTTAAGAACTTTTTTTAGATTACAATTTTTTGTGAGTTCATCAGATTAGATTTGTAAACTATTTTGTAAGTTGCACAGTTGTTGTTGTTGACAAGGAAGATTTGAGCAAAGTGGCTCCCACATAGAATCCAACCATGAATTTCATCATGGCCTAGGTGAATATGGTAGGGGTGCCTATGTATAGTTTATATATGAGTGTAGGATTCTAGGAGAAAAAGGTATCTATTTTTAAAGGCAAGCCCTAGGCGAGTCCTATGCACCCGGTTAGGTGTTTGCCATAGATTTAATGGTGTTTGATTGTAGGGGTCGAAAGATTGGGAGAATGGAACCAAGCATAGTTTTGAAAGAATAGAGGTCCTACATATACTTCCTAGCAAGATTAGGCATTGACCAATCTAGTAAGATACATTTCTAAGTAGAAATCATTGGATTGGACCAAAATAGCCAAATTAGCTCTATTAGCCCTTAATTCTAGGAAACCATTGTACAAAGACCCTAGACCCCTAATACCACTATAATATTTAATGCCTTGGAAAAGGGTGTCAAAATATCCAATTTGTTTTTGGGATTATTTGGGAAAATTGTGAAGAATTGTGAAAAACTCACTGAGTAGGGCTAATTGACCTATTAGGCCTAAAAGACCAAATTCACTATTGGTCTTTAGATCATTTTGAAAATCCTTTATTCCCTATTCAAATAGGATCACATGGAATGCAAGAAGTTTTCTTAGCATGAATTACACCCCCTGCATACACTTGTGAAGTATTGGAGTTGAAAATGCACTTGGAGTGTTCCGAGGAGTAAAGGATAAAGGTGAACTTTGTTGATAGATACCCCAAGGTGAAGCACAAAAGTGACCAACTCATAGAGTGGTGTTGGAGAATTCCTAGGCTAGTTGGGAAAGGGATTGAAATATCCTATAAGAGAGGGTATGATCTTGTGAGGGATAACAATAGTGAGAGACCTAATTAGGTTTGTGCAAGCACACTTTGAGTGTAGCTATCACTTTGGGGGTAGGAGCTTCCTTCTTCTTCAAACTAGCTCTGGTATGATTACCCAGTCAACAAGACACAACATTATTATTCTTTGAATCTAAATAAACATGTTCACTGGCTTTTGAGGGGTCCTTCCCTTCGGGATAGAAAAAAGGGGCATCTAGGTTCTTGGCCAAGGTCAACATAGGTCATCATAGTGTGCCTTGAGGATCTTTCTCATTGTATTAGCTCTGTTATCCACCCTTTTCGTTAGGTAAATAATCCTCTTCTCTAACTTTTCAAGCCTATCATTGCTACTAAAATCCTCCCCACCCTGCTTCTGTACTTTTTCCTCCAGGTCCTGGGTCTTGATGGCAAGACTCTTAATTTGTTGGGAAACCCACCAGTAACACTTCAGAGCAGCCACCAAATTAGATTTAGCCAGCTAGAGTTTGGAATCATCACAGGAATCAGGGAGCTCGTAATTCAAATCCTCCAAAATAGGGGACCCCAAAATATGCTCTAGAGAATCCTCATAGTTGACAGAGGGGACAATACTAAAACCATAACCCCTTCTCCCAATAATAGGTGAGGAGGAGGGATCAACAGCTTCCTCCAACACCAGAATTTTCTTTATCTATTTCTCCACCTCATTGATGTAAGGATTCATTGATTCGTGCACCAAGGAAGACATCTTATTTTGATCATCCTCCAAACCTTCACCACATAGATCCACCTGGATCCCAATTTCGTGCTCTTCCTGATCAATGTCCTCCTTTGTTTCCTATTCTACATCTTCATCCTTCTCAACCTGCCCATCAACATTACCTATTTTCTCATCCTGCTTAGAATCCCTACCCTTATATATATATATATGTGTGTGTGTGTGTGTGTGTGTGCTTTTTATTAGGGGAAAATGGTTTTACATGGATTAGAAACCCAAGTTAAACAACAAAAAAGAACTTCATTTTTAAAATATAAAACAAACACCAACCAGATAGGAACTAGACACCAAAAGGTTAAAAAAAATAGGGGAAAACAAACCCCAGACTAACTATAACATCTTTAAAAAATTATCATTTTTCATAATGACGTCTTCGTTAATGCCCGTAACTTTTTTGACTATGTTTTCTAAAGGGGTCAAACCCTTATTATTGCTTCTCTACCTAGTAGTAGAAACCAAAAAAGTAGACGTAGTCCCTATCTTGACCATAGTATCCTTATCCTATGACATGTCTCTACTCCTCTTCTTTACATGTGAGTCCTCCTTTAGAAGGTTGTGAACAACAAAAACTTTCTCATTGAGTTCTCTTAGACCCTTACAAGTGTCCTTCATGGTGGCTTTACTAACAAAAACAACCGTGTTCATCTTTTCATGAGATGGCTTAGTGGTATCTTTCAGCTTGTAGATTTTCTCTTTATTTTCATGCTTGAGATAATTGATACATTTGGCCAAAGTGGGAGTGTTTGCAAGAATATCATCCAGTTTCTAAACAGAGGGAGAGTTGTTTTTCAAATTATTAATCTCTGGAATAATCCAATAAAAAATAGCCTCCTGATTCTGCAATATATTCTTCACCAAAGTATTGATAGAAGAAACATACAAAATTGAATAACCATTTTCCAGTAGAGTGTCCCTACATGGATCCAAAGGAGTAGTCACTTCATTACATTTCTCCATATCAACATACTTTTGATAAATGGGGGAGTCATTCCCCTTCTCCTTGTTCCCAATATCCAGAAGAATAGGGGACTTCTATTTGGGAGGTGACATAGGATTTGAGTGGGAGGATTTTTCAAATTCTTAGGAGAAGACTTAGTTATTTTATTAGTGTTTCCTTTCTATTTTGTATCATTGGAATCGACCTTTTTTATTTTTTTGTTTTTTAATTTTCCCTTTTTTGTCCAAAGAGTCGGGGATAACCTCAATCAAGGGCTGGTAATCAAAGTCCTCATCCTCCATGGAGACCACTCTCTTCTCATGAGAGGATGAAGGTGAAGAAATACCAATTTTTTACTTACCTTTTCCCTTATAAATATGGAAAACTTCATCTCTATCTAGAATCTGTGTCCCTTTGTGAGCCCTTACATTCTTCTTAAAATTAATACTACTTTAAGGTGGGGGAAATTTCTCCACATGGAGGGCTTTAGCATGTTCCATAATCAATGGAATAAGACTCTCATGAAGGATTGGAGAGGATGGTTTTTTCCTATTGGCTACAACAGTATGGTTAAGTAAAGAAACCAAATAAAATAGAATAGAAATAACCTTGTCGTGAAGGAAATGATTTAAAATTGTGAAACAGTAGATGAAAATACTACCAAACTTCCAATCTAAAGTCAGGTAACACATAAATATATTAGTGACATCCAACCATGGATTTGGAAGAGAATATATGTAAAAAAAACCCCATCCATGCTTTTGAGAGCATTTTTCTATTCCGTGGGAAGAAAGAAAAAATCCATGGCATCTGTTGCAGATTTCTTATCTCTCTAGAATTTCCTGCCTTCAATGAGGGTATTAGAAACATGGGTAACAATCTCTTCATTAATCACCAGCTCGATCCCATAGACATGCCGGACACTAACCATCCAACCTTCAACAAAATCCTCCATGATAAGGGTATCAGCTCCATGAAGTCGCTCCATGTACCCAGTTACCCCCCACCCCCAACAGAATTGGCTCTCTAGATGGGCTCAATATTTTTCCATATTTCATAGATAACAGTATCAATACAATTTCTATTTCCTCCCATGGATCTAACATGAAAACCTAGGCTCATAGAGAGTAAATTCAAGAAAAAAATTATCCACAAATGTATCTATAACTGGAATAAAGAGGCCAGTCTACCTCTGTTCACTTGCATGTATGAATTCATCAATTCCTATGCATGTAATAACTTAGCATCCGTGATCATTATTACGAAGATGTTGGATAAGGTCTATTGGGATATGATTATTCATATCCCAATCTAATCTTTAATGTGCAATGACACCCAAGTTGGCAAGGTGATCCGCCACATGGTTCCCCTCACGATAAATGTGAGATATTATAAATTTTTCAAACCCCTCAAATAACCTTAGGCTATCCCTTATAATAATTTTAATGGTCCAACTATGGCGAAGGTGCCTTTGAGACAACTAACAATTTTTAAAGAGTCATTTTTTAACCAAACATTAGTTATACCAAATTATCTCTATCCATATTTAAGCCCAAATAGACAACCATAGCCTCAACATAATGGTTTGTATGAACTCCAAAATAGAGTGACATTGTTGAGAAAAGTCCACCTATGTTATCATGAACCATTCACCTACAACGTACAGGTCTAAGATTCCCTTTCACTGCCCCATATGTATTGATTTTGAATCATCCCACGGGAGGATGTTTCCACTTTATGTTAGGTCTTATTTTCTTCTAATTTGTCAATTCTTTGATAATGTCACACTCTAAATTCTAATCTTGAGCAATCTTCCAGTCCTCACGATGAGTGACTAAAGAGGGGACCGAACTAGATGAGTTACAAAAAATCACCATAAATTTCTCCTTAATTGCTAATTGAATTTTTTGAGCGACATCAATTTTATAATAGATCTTATATTTGAAGATACAGTTGTTTCTCTCCTTCCACAACGTCTAAGAAATGTGAGGCAGCATCAGGTCTCAAAGAGAAATCAAGGAGTGATTATGAGAAGGATACTTCCATTGCAACAAAAAATCCACAAAGGAGTTCAACAAAACCCAGGAAGTGCACCAAACACTGAAGGAGAAGGAACAAACCTCTATTGCAATTTCATAAGTAAACAATATATGGAAATCATTTTCAACATCCTCTAAATATAAAAAAAAATGGTTAGGGAGGACCATACCTCTCTTGTAGAGATTATTGATAGCAAGAATTATGTTCTGAGTTTGAATCCAAAAGAAAATATTAAATTTTGGGATTAGATTCAAATTCCACAACAAGGACCAAAAGGGTCTGCGAGCAGGGAGACTGATTTTCTTTTGAAAATCTTTTGCAACTAAAAATTCACCATTCGCAGACGGAAACTGGACAATTTCATCATCATCATCATCATCATCATCATCATCATATATATATATATATA
>MU223090.1:1522145-1550639 GCA_018584345.1 Thuja plicata
TACATACAAATATATATATATATATATATATATATATATATATATATATGTGTGTGTGTGTGTGTGTGTGTGTGTGTGTATATCAAAACACATATCTTTAATGCATGAAAGATATGACATTAAATACATATCAAATATATACATTTATAATATAATGAAAACTATGTTGGCCTAATCTTATATCTTTAATAATAAAGATGGAGGGATTTATTGGTATGTGAGGAGATGGATGAATAATTTCCTTGAAAAATTAGGTGACTCATAAGGGTGGTAATGACAGGAGTTCATGAAAACCTTGGGCGTGGTGGTATTGACAAGAGTTCATAAAACCATTGAGCCTAATTATGGAGAAGGTATCAACGCTCTATGATAGTAATTTTATCATCCTCCATTGAGTTGAAATAGAATTAAGATAAAACCAAATATAGTGTTTAATATTTATATTATAAACCACTTAACTATCTCCTTATTAATGTCAAGACATAATATTGTGTTGTAACAGAAAGACATTCCCTAGAAGGGGACATTACATAATATAAGAGCATTTAGCTTGATCCATCAATTTCTCTTTTGGAAGACAATTGTAAACAAAATTAATGTTGTTTGTCTCCACCAGAGGGGAGCCATTTGTGGTCCTACATGTGATGTGAAACTTAGTTGAAGGGTCCTTTCAAATCTCGTCACCACATGAGTTGTATGGGTGTGCAATAGTGAGATTGTCATGTTTTGGCACAAAAGTTATTTCTCTGCAAATAATGATGAGGGCTCTCTCCACCGAGTGATCTGATTGTTAGTTTTGTCTTTTGGACATTGGGCTTCCAAGTGGTCTGTACTAAAGCATATATGACAATGAAAGGGCAGGCCCTCATAGTTTAGCATCTATTTCAAACACAAGCATAAATTTTCAAAGATATTTCCACTGAGAGGTCTTTGGTAATATCCATTTATAGTTTCCAAAGATGATACCGTCTGTTTGTTTGGTGGAATTAAATAATGCTAGAATTGTCAAATTCAAGAAGTTTTAAATCCGGAAAATGATTTTTGGAATATGGCTGGAACTATTTGGTTTATCTGGAATTCATAATGAGAAGATGCATTTTTCTGTTTGGTTCCATAACTCTAGAATTGGAATACCACCTAAATAAGGTTTTTTTTTTTAAAAAAAAAACAAGAATGAAATGTTATTGAAATATGATTTAAATGTGATTTTTCTTGACTATATGTGTTAGAGAGGAAAATAAATGATTCTAAAAAAATACGAGATTAATTTGCAAATAGTTATGACATGACAATAAATTTTTCCAACATATCTATACAAAATCATAAACAAGTTTACTCCTAGGTTAACTCATAAAAGAACCTAAGTTGCAATAAAAATTAAAAAATTAAAAAAATATATATATATATATTAAACAATTTTTGTTTTAAAGTTAAAATTTTGATTTACCCCCAATTCCTATTTAAGTGGAATTGGGATTCATTTTACAATTCCACCTATTTAGATGGAAGATTCAAATCCAGGGTTTGGGGGTAAATGAGAATTAAAAAATCCTTATTCTATTTTTATATTTTGAACCCAAACATAGAAGATATCAATTCCAAAATTTGACAATGTCAATTCTGAGTCAATTCTACCAAACAAACAAGCCCTTAAGAGATCTTTTGTAATATCCAACTACGCCAGTATGCATGCATAAATATTACATAAATAAGTTGAAGAACCCTAATCCGCCTAGAGAACCATCCCAAAAAATTGCATATGGGTTAAAGAAATGATTCAAACCAAAACTACGAAGTAAGATTTTGGATCCTTACTCAGATTGGTGTAGGATTGAAATTTTCAATGATAAGGTTGAAGGAGGATACCATGGTTTCATGGTAAACAAGGGCTGTGAAGCAGCATAGTTCCTGCCAAAGGTAGGAAGACCGATTTTGGTTTTGTCTATTTTCTTTATGGTAAAATATGAGGATGCCATATTTCTAGGCCAGATAGTTTTCGTAATCCCAAAAATACCAGGTTTGCTTCAAAAAAGCTAACAAACTAGTTTATGTTTGTAAAGTGTATTGTAATAACATCTAGAAAGCACTCGAGTTTAAATTTGTAAAGTTTATAGTAAAAATGTCTATCTAAAGCACTCAACAACCCTTTTACTCAATGGGGTGGTTGTGTTCATGTAAATATTAACCTTTATAGATTAATCTAGATTCATATTTTAGTTGAAACAATTTCTACGTGACAGTTAAATTGTTTTCCGCTTTTGATAAATAAGAATGTAAATTTTTTAAAACAGTTCTATTACATTTACAAGACAATTAAATTGTTCTTCACTCTGTATACATAAGATTGTAATTTTTTACTAATAATAATAGTAATCCAATTCCAATTTATGATATTTTTGATAAAATTATAAATACAATTGTTTTTTAATAAAATAACAAATGTAATAAAATATTATTCAAGAGAAATGATTGTATACTCAATACTTCAAATAAATTGTCCATGGTAGAGAGTAGATACAGTTTGAAATGGGCATGTACTCTTGTAATCTTAGCATCTACTCATGCAATCTCAGCCATGGCAAGGGCACTACCAAGAAAAGATAGACCAGGGCAACCATATCCCTGCAAGTCATTCTAGACATAAAGAGCCATCTCTGCAAGTCATTCCATACATAAAGAGAAATATTAAGAATAGATAGACGAACAACCATGTCCCTGCAAGCCATTCCAAACATAAAGAGCCACCTTAATATGTGCAAGCTTTGGCAATCTCAAATGAAAATTCTGCTTGCTCCCAATAATGTAAAAAAAAAGGCTAAAAAAATTATAAATGTGAAATTTAGAGAAAAATAGGGCTATATATTCATATGTGAATATTTCTATAAAAGAAAGTATAAATATATAATTATATGAGAAATCTATGGTAAAAATATGATAATTGTGTTCATAATCACAAAACTAACTTCTCATTTTTCACTAGGGAAAAAACATCAATTGAATGTTTCAAGTAACTAACAAAGATGGAAAAGATCAAAGACCACTGCCCCTAATTTCAATAGAGTCAAATGCACTACTTGAATATGAAGACAAAGAAGTCAATTTACAGTATTTAAGAGAGAATGATTCCTCTTGTAGTCCCACACTATTAAAAAATTGATACATTTTAAAAAATTTGGAAAATCAAATTCATTTTCTCATATTGCAAAGTTCAAGCTATTGTTCAATACAACAACTGCTATAAAAAAATTTGGAGATCGCAATGTTGTTTGGTGAGCAAAGGATTGATGTTAATTCAGGATGAAGAATTTGACATTTCATACTCCAAGAAAGAGTCGAAGAAATTTCAAATAAGACATCCTATGAAATTGGAAGAATTTGAGATTTCATACTCAGGAATGAAACAATCCTATTGGATTGAAAACAATTAGTTATAATCTCAACCAGTACTAAAACTAATAAGACCTGACTTTGGTTGTTTCGGTCTTTAAATTGTCATCCTATTGATCTGAATAAAAGTACATTTGTTGCCATAAAGAATTATTATGATATAGTTAACAAAGATTTAAGACTCAGCAGCTCATCGTGGGAGAAATGAATACTATAGTCTAAATGTGCCAGGCTGGCTTATTTATTACGAACCCCTCCTCGATCATGTGTTGGCGTGTTTGAGTGATTTGTGTGATTATGAAAGGCAAAACTCAAATTCCCATAAAGTTCTATCATTACCTTTTGTTCGTGTGGAGTGATCGCTGTTAGTGTCAAAAGGTGTTTTTGGCTATTAATGGTAGTAATGCTATTATTACTATTTATGTTACCTGGAGATCCATTAGATTTGATGGTACAGAGCTCGTTCTCCAAAATTCTCAAAACCGACAGGTTATGTATAAGCTTTTTTTGAAATGGATTTGTAAAAGAGAGTGGTTTTATATGGCCTGCAACAACAGTCAGCTCTCTGACTCCAAGCATATTCCGACGCTTGAAGAGAAGACCTCTGATATGGGGGGTAATATTCTCCGTATTAAACCTAATAATATTGATGAAGCCTTTACTTCTGATCCGTTGGTCACCCATTATTGCAAGGAAACTGACATTTGGGGTTTCATGGAATGCATGAAAGGTGGACATGACGAGAGAATAGCTAAATAGTTCATCTCCTCCTGGAACAACAGAAGTGTCTCAGTTCGGGGCATTCACTTCCATCTCAATGAGGAGGTCATCACAGAGGCTACGGGGCTCTCTATGGTGGGGAGAAAGTACAAAAAGACCAGTCAGACTGCGGACCCTACCAGCCTAAAAAAATTTTCAAAGATGGGAAGTTGCCGGTTAGGAAATAGGGGGGTTTCAACAGAGAAGAGCTGCCAAACTTCTGGCCAAAAATTTGTCTCATTATCATGAAGTATTTCACACTTGAAGGTAAGTTTACGGTGTTTTACAACTACCACTTACCTTTCCTGAATCATTTTAGGAACAAAGATTTAATTTTCATATTGTTTTATCTTCTGCACTCTATAGAAAGTTATGTCTTTGATATCAAAAGCAACCCTGATAGAGCTATCCTACACCAGCGCCTCCTCCTCTATCTTTTTTAGTTTCACAAAGCCATATGCCCGGCACCCCAACCCCCTCTGATTATTCAGATGATGCCCCAGGAGAAGCCTCCTGAAAAAGCTGAAAAGACCACCAATTCCTCCTCCTAGTCCATCCGTATCACCCAAGGGCCTATGAAGATGGAGAAAAAAACCCGTAAAAAAAGTATTAAGATTCCCACCTATAAGAAGGAAGGCTAGGAGGAATCGTATGTTTCTGACTCTATGGATTACAATGAAGGGAAAGGGGTTGACAGCACACCTGAGATGGATTACAAGCCCAAAAAATAGAAAATGATGGAAACCTAGGTCAATTTGGAGGTGGACCTAAGTGGTTCAGGCCATAGGAGGTCTAATAGAATAGCCAAGGAACAATGCAAAATCAAGATGTTGGAAATGGCCTCCAAGGAGCTCTCCCTGGCAGAAAATGTCTCCCACTCCACCAACTCCAGAAATGATTCCTCAGAAGGCTATATGAGCCCAACTGGTAATATTCCCCTAACCAACCCCCAGAGAGCCATGGTAACCCCCAAGAATCCCACCCCACCCCACAGCCCCCACCATGATTCCCAAGATAAACCTCACTCCTCTGGCATGGAGGAAAAATGCAATTTCATAGGCACCCTTAAAAGAAAGTTTGTGATTATTGACAAAGAAATTGTTGAGATTAAGAAGAATATGTAGGACCTAATGAACCACTACATGAGTACCAACAAATTTTCACTGAAGGTCATGCATGCCTCGACGACGACCCTCTGTAATGTGCAGGAAAAGCTGGCGGGTGGAAAATTGGAAGCATACGAGGATAACAAGGATTTGTTCCTGTTTCTTCAGGAGGAGTGGGTGAGATCCCTGCTATCTAAACAGCTGGGAGGGAAGAACTAATGTTGTTGTCCATGGTTCAGGTTATTTTGGCTGGGCTTGACCCTCGGTTCCCCTATTCTATGATTAGGGTTAATTTTAAGTTTGTTATTTTGGTTTGGTTTAGCCCTGCGAGGTTTATTGACAATACTTTTTATGCTATTGATGATAGCAATTACTCTGGTTTAATCCCTTGGAGTAGAACTGTCACTTTTTTTTTGGATAGAGGCAGAACTAGAATCAGTGTTTGTGATATCTTGCTAAAATGTTTTTAGCTTTGACTAGTTCCATTAATATGCTGTTAATGTGCTACTAGTCCTCTGTTCCATGGGCTAGCACCCTCTTGCTTCTTTTTCTATGAAAAAAAAATATTTAAAGTAAATCTTATTCTTCCTGATTGAATAAACAATTTAGAATTATTTTAGACAATCTTACATACAGTGCTTGAACTCACTATCACTTCCTTCACAAAATTTTTTATTGAAAGGTGGGTATGGTATTGGGAAAGGTGGCATGTGCGCTTCAAAAGAGCGCCACTGGTGATACTATCATGTCTTCTATGCTCAAAGAAACTCCCATTGTGTCAACTTGTCAACATAATTAAATCATAATTGCCAACAATATAGACCACTACTTGAATATTTGCGGCTTCTCTTGCCTACAAGTACTACGTCCACTTTTGAGCAGTTGCACAGATTGCATTTCCAATGTTTTTAAGATAACTTTATGAAAATTTTTACATCAATTAATTTTAGATCAAAAACTTGAAAAAACCATCTCAATTAATGTTGCTAATTTCAAATTTTGCAATTCTGAGAAAGAAAGTCAACTTGTACAAGAATAACTCACCTAATTGAACTGGGGAACAAAAGGAAAAATTCAAACTTAATCTGTAGAATTTAATTTATCTACGCATCTTTGTAGATCTTTGTTGTCATTTGTTAGCTTTATCCTAGGTTAAGGTTCACATGATCCGCATCTAAGAAATGTGTAAAAACTCTGGGAAACTTAAGGGAATCCACAATTTCATCATCAATTCATTTGGGACCATGGTTTTTGTTTCTATTTGTGATGAATCCTTGTAGGAAGAGAGAAATAGCCTGCATAAGTCAAAATGGTTGTGAATCGTTTAATCTTTCACGATTACATAAAACTTTCATTCAATGTGTTGGAATTTTTGAGATTTGAAAGACAAAAAGGAGCCAAATATTCAAAAAATAGTCAAGAAAATGAAAGAATCTCTGCAATTTAAGAGACAAATATCTTCACAGAGGATGGAAAAAACTTTCACTATCTAGGGTGTAGTAAAAGAGGAAAATTTTTGGACTCTCCTTGCTAGAACTAAAATGAAACAAATTGAAATAAAATTGAAAGGGGCTTACTTCAAAAATCTCCACAAGTTGTATGAGCTGACTGAAAATGAGCAGAGTTAGCAGGAAACCAAAGGTTCCTCTTCATATATATTGCTTCAATCTATTCACAATAGATCGACTGTAGAGATCAAACACGTGAAATGCCTTGCAGATGCCACCTGCCCAACAATGCAACCTTCAGATATTGAAAGAATAGTTCAGGAAATAAATGATTTTGTTTTGCATACTATTTTTTTATGTGATCACCATACCTCCACTGGCTGAATTCACTCAGTATATCAGTTGAAGTTGCATTCCAATCGTTATTTATTTTTGGAATTGGCATTATCTCCTTGTACTTACTGTGAAATTTTGAAAAGAAGAGATGGTGCCTTTTTTGAGTAGACTTTTTATGGTTAGTGAATGCCATCTAGTACTAGAAACTACAGTTTTCATAGCATTGCCTTGGAAACCTCTACTTCTGTAATGTACTGCCAAAGATCTTGTAAAATGTGTGTTCTCATAAGGCATGCACTCTCTCACTTTGAAATTTTTAATTTTTGTCTATGATCTCTGTTGCACCGTTTTCAGCCCAATCAAATGATATATAAACCCTTTCAAAATGTGTTATGTTTAAAAAAATAGCACCTTTCTTAACAGAAGCGTAGCATTAAATTGAAAATGAAGAAAAATGTGAACTATGATTGGTTGGTGCCAATTCAGTTTAATCATTGATTAAGTAATAAGCCCTCTGCAATAGTTACTGCCACCGCAGGAACTAAACATATCATTCATAACTTTATTGATGGTCATAAAGGATTGTGTTTCTATCTCATTCACTGCAATAAAAAGCCCCTTTTTTAGGGGTAAATTTGAACATCTCCTTCTAAAATAGGGTGCCATGTGAATATAATCCATTAATGTAACTTAAAATTAGAGGCTCGACTAGAGCCCCTTAAAATTAGAAGCACTACAACAAAAAGCCCCATTTGTAGGGGTAAATTTGAACATCTCCTTCTAAAATAGGGTGCCATGTGAATATAATCCGTTAATGTAACTTAAAATTAGAGGCTCAACTAGAACCCTCTACAATGATTGATAAAAATATATATGCGAAATAATCTTCATTTTCCCTCTCTTGTTTATTTTTGATTTAAAAATGCAGCCAAAACTGGGGGCTGACCCAAACAGACACAAGCAACATGAGGAGTGTTGACAACCAGAAAGAAACACACACAACAAACCCTCAGCCTATGCCAATTTTAAAAACCAAAAACCAAGAAAGAAAATCAATAGGCCCCAGCTCCAACACAGAGCTAGTAACCAGCCTGGAAGTCCTAATAGGCCCCAACCTCACCATGAGGTTGGTAACCAGCTTGTGGTAATAAGTATCGGTAAAGTTAGCATTAACAGTAACAAATAGAAAATTACAAAAAAATGAGTTTAACCGAAGATCAAATAGGCCCACATCGCCCAACCAAAAAGTCCTGGCAAAAAAGTTAACCATTAATAGAGGAAAAGGAAACTACTTGGGGTTACCTTCCCTACCATTCAACAAGAGCTTAAGCCAGTCGTCCACAAGGAACTGGTACAATTCTTTATCCTTTTTCTCTCCTCCCAAATTTTCTTTCTCCATATGAAGGAGTTGGAGCATAGTAGCAACCGCTTGCATGACCTTCACAACAAAGTCCATGATCCTATTAAAGCTTTCCCTGAGATTTTTGATTTCCACCCTCATTTCATTTAGCTCCTCCTTAGGGTCAGAAAGAAAGAGGGTCTCCTGAGGTCCTTTAGTTACATGGGGAGTCTCACTCACAGCATCAGGCATTTTCTCATCTGTCTTTTTGGAGTCCTTCAGGGCTCCCTTAATATCCACCTAGTGGCTAAGGGGCTGGGAAGTTAGGAGCGGCGAGTCCACTTTCATCTCCTCAAAGATCTTTTTCTTCGAAAGGTCAAAGGTGGGGAGACAAAAACTAGCAGAGACATGAGAGTCACGACTTTTCTCAGTCCCATCCAGAATAGATATTTTCTTCTTTTTTTCCCTTTCTTTCTCCTCAACCTTAACTTTCTTCCCCACTTTAGCTTTCCCCCTGGTGACCTTCTTAATTTCTTCTTCCTCCTCTGAATCTTCTTCCTCTTCATCCTCATCAGGGCACCTCTTTCTCACAGCTTTTTGCTTGTATCTAGTTTTGGTGGCAATTTTTTTAGATCTCTGCCTACTATCATTTTCGTCCTCCTCTCCTTCAGACTCAATGGTGATTTGGTCACCGTCAGTAGAACCCAACTTATTCTTCTTGGAAACAGGGGTTTGGGAAGAAGTCATGGGGTTAGAAAGAGTGACCTACAACTCATTAGGATTCTCAGGATACAATGTAAAGTTATGAAGAGTAACAGTCCTAGACGGACAGAGGGCTAAATGGAAATTGTATAGGCATAGCATTAAACTCTGATGGAGAATACAATAATTCTGCCTCTCTTGTTTGTTTATTTCCTATCCAAAAGAAATTGTTGGGGGGACACTAGTACAATTGAGAGGTTCAAATTCCTACTCAAAACTAGTGACCCCTTCCCCAACACCCTTATTTTTCACCATATCTGCACACGTCTCCCGTTTTAAACACCCTTCTATAGAGAAAGATAGAAAATGCCCAAGATAGAAAGGGCAGCTGGGGCATTCCACTTCAACTCATTCCCAACACCACCTTTGATGATGTACCACATTCTGCTACCTACATCTTCGCATCGTCATAGTATAGAAGCCTTCATATCATATGCCAAATCTGTTAGAGAAGCCATCCTTGCTGACCCATGTAAAGGTTGCAAGACGAGATTGTCAAGTGTCCCAAACCCTACGCACAAGTCTCCAAATGCCTTTGTCCAATTTTTGCATTTGTGTGCAGTAGCTTGAGATTTCTGTGAGAAATCCTAGCCTTTGTATTGTTATGTAGCGGTAGCATTAATTAAGAGTCATTTTATTTCATAAAGATTTATTTTATTTTATTTTATATTGTTGAAAAAGTTAGTTTATAATATTGTAAAAATATTTAGAAATCATTTATTTTAGTTTATATATTTTCTAGGTTTATTTTACTTATTTAATAGTTATATTGTAATTTTTTAATTTACTTACATTCTTTTTTAAATATATATCAAATATGTTTAGATTTTTACATACATGGTCATAATAAAAAATTAATTATTTATATCAATATAAATAAAATAATAATAAAATAAATAAAAAATAATGTATCTATAGTATTTAGGACTAAATCTCAATTTTAATAAATATTATTTGAATAATTAGTTTTGCAATATCTTGACCCTTTGACAATTGAAATTGATTAGCATATTTTTTGTAGAACTATTTTATTTACTTAATTGTTATTTAATATTGTAAATTATTTATTTATTTATATAGATTTTAAAAACATGTCAAATATAACATTTGGACTAAATCTCAATTTTAATAAATGTTATTTTAAAAAATATTTTATTAATATCTTGAGCCTTGACAATTGACATTAACTAGCATTGTATAGATGGTAATTTGGAGGAGACTATGCACTTGCAAATATTTTATATTTCCACATACAACCATGAGTCAAGAAATCACCATAGTGTAGAGATAATTAGACTAAACATTTCCACTTGCAAACATATGACTTTCAACAAAGGAGAAGGTGACAATTGACTCACTTGTAATGAAAATATATTGTAGTAGAAGGGTAGTCCAATTGTACAAAGTATATGTTTTCTTAGGAATTATGAGAACTTATAGAAAAGGGGTGTGATACACTTGAAAAATATATTTGAATCGATGAGAAGATTGCCCAGGTGACAATGTGGTCATAAAGTTCACTAATCATGTTGTAGTTGTACATGTATCAAGTGAACACAATAATAATTTCTCATGTGGTTAGTTAGAGAGCTGCAAGAAAGGAATGAGGTGGTACCATACAAAGGAGACTATAGCCCTATTGAGAAAAAAATATAATTAAAGAAGAATGGGTTATGAATATAAAGAGGTATTAAAAGTGTAGGTTAACATTGACATGCAAACAATATGAAAAAGTTGTAAAGCTGTATTATCTATATCGATCAATATACTAAAGTAAAGAATTGACTACATGATCTTTTGGTCCATTAAGAATTGAGGAAGGTAACTATATAGATTATAGGATTTAGATATAGCATCCTCTTATGAACTACAATGCATCGGGTACAATTTTTAACATGACCGGTGATGCTGGCATGACATGTCCTCTGGTACTACATGGGCTAGACCTCATGACCTCGTGCTTCATAATAGGAAACTCTTGCCAATCAAGCCAGGCCCTTAGCCCTTTTCCTAAATATAATTTATTATTAAGAGAAAATAAAATAAAATAGGATCAAATCTATTGTGTAGCATGTCCCAAGACACAATGATAGCAGGTTTTACGAGGCTTCTAGTAGGATAGATCAAAAGATTGGATAACATAATGAAACATAGACTAGTTGGAATAGATGATATGGAAAGGAGACTCATATTGGGTAATATAAGGATCAATCATATGTCTCCATAGGAGCCAATTTTATCCCACTTTCCAAAAGACAACCCTTAATGGATCAAATGAAACCAAAACCAAAAACTTGGAGAGTACTCACGGATAGGTAGAAATAAATCTTGAACACATGGTGTAGGCCATAGAAATTTTAAGAATCCAGACATCAAAATGGGGGTGTAAGTTTGAAGAACAGTTTCCCAAAAATAGAGAAACTTGAGGCAATCCTCTAAGATGGAAATATAAAAAAAATATGCCAATCATATTGTCGATCTTGGAAACAATGGTTAAACAATTGAAGAAATGCACTATGTTTGTTTGATGGTGTGGAGAAGGAAAATTTGATAAGGATTTTATTGAATTGTGGTTGAATACTTTTGAAGGAGAGATAAGTAGTTGAAACATTTCTAGACACTTCTTCATGGTTGAATGCATAGATGAAAACTTAAAGAAGAAGTTTAATCTAAAAATGTATTGTTCATTAATGAGGCTAGTTTTCTATGTATTATATTGAATACCAATTTCAATCCCCTAAAATATCCTATCAATAAATTACCAATGTGGGTGAGTTTGAAAAGAAAATTCCTCTAAGTTTCAGGCTATTAATTCATTAGTTAAGATAGGAGATGCATTAGGTACTTTCTTGGGGTTAGATAAAAAAATTCCAATTGGTAAGAATGGAACTATTGATATTTTTATGAAAGTGAACGTGGAAGAAGAATTGTTAGAGGAGTTAGTGGTTGTTATAAAATATAGACAATGAAAACAGATAATAGTAAAGATGGTGTGGGAGAAAAGAACAAAAATGCCTTCTTAGGCATAGCATTTAGGAAGGTTTTTCAAGAGTGAATTTTAAAGAAATAGATAATGCTATTAAGAAAAAATCCAAAGAGAAAGGAATTTTCAAAGGATGAAATAAAAATGCAAAATAAGAAAATCCCAATTTGAGAAATGGAAAAGAAAGTGGAAATAAGGATAAAGAGGTTGTAGATTTAGAACAGTTTAGAGGAAGTTATAAGAAAAGAATATTTCCAATTGAAAAAGTAGGTAGAATGAAAAAAAAACTAAAGTGCACTAGGTAAAGTTTTTAACGTGACCAGTGACACTGACATGACATGTCATCTAGTACCACGTGGACTAGGGGAAGACTGGACTTTGTGACCTTGTGCTTCTTAACAGAAAGCTCTCACCAATTGACCCAGACCCTTAGCCCCTTTTGTAGAGATATTTTAGTATTAAGAGAAAATTTAATAAAATAGGATCAAATATATTCCGTAGCATGTGCTAAGACATAATGATCTTACATTTTACCAAGATTCCAATAGGATAGATCGAAAGATTGGACAAAGGAATGACACCCAGTCTAGTTTGAATAAATGGTATAGAAAGTGAACTTACTTTGGGTAATAGAAAGATCAACCATATGTATCTATAGAATCCAATGCTATAACAATTGGAAAATTAAAACCCTTGATGCATCAAATAAAACAAAAAATAAAAAACTTGGAGACCATTCGCGGATAGGTGACAATAAATCCCAAAGAGATGGTTGAGGCCATGGAAATTTAAAGAATCTAGGCATCAAAATGCGGGTGTAAGGGAGAAAAGGAATTTTTTAAAGAGAGAGAGGTTGAGGCAATCCTGTAAGATGGAAATTAATAATAAAATTATGGCAATTGTATTGTCGATTTTGGAAACAATGGTCAAATGACTGAAGGAATGCACTACGTTTATTGGATGGTGTGGATAAGGAAAATCAAATAAGGATATTATTAATGGTGGTTGAATACTTTTGAAGGAGAGGTTTATAGTTGAAACCCTTCCAATCACTTCCTCACATGATATCTAAAGCATACATGAAAACTTAAAAGAAGAACTTTAATCTAAAAATGCATTTTTCATAAATGAGGCTAGTTTTTTGTGTATTAATGTGAATACCAATTTCAATCCCCTAACATATCCTAACAATAAATTACCAATATGGGTGAGATTGGAAAATGTTCCCTCTAATTTTTAGGGTATTGATACATTAGTTAAGATAGGAAATGCATTAGGTAATTTCTTGGGATTAGATGAAAATTTTCTAATTAGTAAAAATGAAAATGTTGATATTTTTATTGAAGTGGACATGGAAGAAGGATTGTTGCATGATTTGGAGGTTGTTACAAAAAATAGAAAATGTAAATATGGAATAGTAAATATGGTGAGAGAAAAATAAATCAAATGTCTTCAAGTAGGCAAAGCCTTTAGGTAGGTGTTTTAGGAGCGAATTTTAAAGATATAGATAATTCTATTAGTGAAAATCCCAAGAGAAAGGAAATTTCAAAGGAATGTGTACAAATGTAAAACAAGAAAATCCCAAATTGAGAAATGGAAAAAAAAAAGTGCAAATAAGGATCAAGATCAAGATCACCACGAAGCATAGCTAAAATAACTAGGTAAATATTGAATACAATATGGGGTGGTTCAACCTAGCTTTGTCAAAGAAAAGGAACTCATGGAAAATATAAAAATAATTCAACCAAGGAAGAAACATTTTGGAGGAAAATATCTCTAGACAAACATAGATTATGGAGGGTGATGGAAACACAAAATTTTAAATAGAATTACCACACAAAGAAGAACTTTGAATAAGAATACAACTCTAAAACTATAAACTGAATAAACCCTAGAGTACGACCCAGATAAATAGAGATCCTAAACAAAATGTTTTTATAGATGCTTAAAAGAAGATGCTAAATGAAATATTATAAAAAGAAGAAGTTAAAGGACAATAGTTTTAGATGCACTTGGATAAATATCCTAGCCTGGATGGATTTACAAAGGGTTTCTTCAAAAAGTGTTGGATCATTATTGGAGATAAAAATGGTTGAGGCTATTGATTTATCTTGTACTACAAGCAATTCATAAAATAAATTAATAATGCCTTCTGTGCGTTGATCCCCAAAAATTAGTTGCTTCCTCACTAGATGATTACCGACCCATTTCTCCATGCAATGTTATTTATAATGTGCCAACAAATGTTATGGATAATAGACTTAAATGAATAATATAATATATCATGTCAGATGAGAAAACTAGATTCATACTTGTAAGATCTATACTAGATCGAGTTGTCATAGCGCAGGGAGTAGTTCATTGTATTCAATAGACTAGAAAAGAAGGAATATAACTTTTCCAGAATAAAATTACATTTTTTGTGCAAATGTAAAATAAATATATTAAAAGTAAAATAAAATTAATAATATAAATATAATTAATAATTCTAAGGGTTGGGAGCCTGGATCGATTGGCGAGAGAATTTTTTTGTCAAGCACAAGATCAAGAGGTCTAGTCTTCCCCTAGCCCACATGGTACTCGAGTACGTGTCGTGCCAACATCACTGGTCATATTAAACAGTTTACCTTGTATAATGTAGTTTATAGGGGGTTCTATACCCAATTCTTGTAGTCTAAAAACAAAATAATAACAAAATTTCAAATAAGGAAAACAATGATTGATAAAATAAAATAAATAGTTATAAAAATGCATATTTTAGCTATATGGTTTTATTTTATTTTCTTCATATTTATATTTTAAATAGACAATATTTTGTTTCTCTATGAATCATGTAAAGGATTATTTTTATTTTATTCTCTATTATTTTAAAATGGCCAGTGAAATTAATAAAATAGAAAATTTTATTTTATTCTACTAAATTACCAATTAGTTGTTTAGATAATTGTAAAAAAATATTTTTTATTTAAATGATGTGAATTTAATATTTTTGATTACAGTAAAATCATGTTTTTAAAGGACCCAAAAATCTTTAACAAAGAGTCAAAATTATTATAGAAGTAAGCAATACCAGAAAAGACCAAAACAACTGCCCAAAACATTAACAAATAAATTGACAACAAAGAGTAAACAAAAAGTTAACCATAACACAACAAAAAACACCAAAACTAGCATAGTAAACTAAGTAACATTCTTTAGGATATCTATAACCTCCACCTCTAGTTGATTAATGCTTAATGCGACCTTTTTCAATTCCTATAGACCTTCAAGGAAATTTTCATATTTTTTCTTAAGGTTAGCCTTTTCCCTCTTACTTGGCCCTAATGGATCCTCTTGGCCCTTATCTTTATCTCGTTCCACCTCCACCACTAGCTTTATTGGTTGCACCTTCTCCATATTTCCAGCCAAAGAATTGATAGTATTTATCATTGTCTTTATGACTTTGTGGCTGAGATTCATGATTGTTTAGAGGGTTTCCTTAATGTTTGTGAGTTTATTCTCAACACATGAAACCTTCCATTTATACTCTTTCTTTAGTTTCTCAATAGTATCAACCATATTTTTAAGGCAATTAGCAACCACTTTATTCTCATCTTTGGTCCAAAGTCCTTTCATACTGGGGCCCTACCTATAACTAACCCTAGTAACATTCATTTCTTCCAATTTTTTACTCTCTGCCCTTTATATTGCCTGCAAAGCATTGATTTCATGGAAAATCAATTTAAATAGATTGAAAAATACACCATTGCCATTCCTAGCTAAACCTAAAACATTAGATAAATTCTCCCAGTCGCGCTTCAAATAGAAATAATTAGCTTTCATCTCCATGGGGGTTCTGGGTCTAACAATATGTAAAGGAGTAGGAGATCCTCTTGAGACAAGGAACGACCTAGAAATTTCCTTCCCAAACCTAGAGGGATGGTAATCTTTCTACAAAACTTTCCTTATTTCATTTCAAGAATTATAAGCATTGCCTATGGCCCTGCAATTATCCTCAGTGGGGGCAGGAAAAATAAAATTCCTCTACCCTTTACATTACCAAAACCATCCATAGGAAAAATAGATATATCCTTACCTTTCATTTTCTCTTTCCCCTTGGGAAAATATTTAATGCTAGTTTTTGTAGGAGGGACATAATCTTCATCCTCCATGTCTATTCGCACATCATCCCCCTCAAAGCAAGTACTATTCCCATCATCCTCCTCTAAAATAGAGAAAATATTGGAAGAAGTAGGCAAATGTTTAAAGTGATCTTAAATAAAGAGAATAAAACCTTCATGTAGAATCAAATTTTTTATAGAGTTATCCTTGTGGTCCTTTATGTTAGACTTAAGAGAAGATGGTAAATAAAATGAAAAAAAAGAAACCCTACCCTCGCGCCTGAAGTGGTTGAGAAGAACAAAGTGGTGGCTAAAATCCCTCATAAATCTCCCATATAGGGTAATGTATTCCATTAAACATTTCAAGAGATCCCTCCAGATAGGCTTAACCTATGAAGTATTGTAGTTTCCCCATGGAGCCCTAACCAAGTCTTCTTTTTCCTTCTTTGTCTTAAGGAATTTATTTAATGCCAAGAATATATACTTCCTATCTTTGCAAAATTTCATTCCATCCATGGACAACCCTATGATCTTAGAAATGAGGTTCTCATCTATTACCATATCTATGCCAAGTAGAGATAATCTCTCATCCTGCCAGCCCTTAGCAAAAAACTCTGAGTCTTTCGGATCTCAACCATAAAATTTTTCTAAATATGGGGTAATCTCACCCCTCATCAAAATATGCCAAATAGTGGGGTTTTTATTGAGCCCTTCATAGTCAATCGATTCAACACGGTGCCTTTCTCCCCCATTCCAAAAATTATAGAGCTAAAGAACAAATAGGATGGAATAAAAAAGGAAATGCAACTAACCCACAAAATTAGTAAAAAATGTATGGAAAATATGATTAAAACCAAAATGGAAATCTCCCACATGAAAAAATTTATTAGAAATAATACCAGACAATAACATAGGTATTATGATGAAAATGACTAAGTTAGATACTGAGATTGATTAAACCCTTCAGGGTTTGAAAGGGTGGCAATAAGTTGTTTTTGTTTGCTACTTTTGTTTTGGTTTCTTGTTTAGTCTATTTTAGTTGGTGAGGGGTGCCTTTTATCCCCCTCTTGGTTTATTTTGCAGTTTCTAGTGCCAGAATTTTTTCTTTCTTTGTAATTATGAACTTGTTGGGTTTCAGGTCCCCATAAAACCTATTTTTGAGTAATTTTCAAAACATAGGCATTATGAAATACTGAGAATGGGCAGTCATTAATTTCATAGAAAGGAGGGAAAAATTAGTTCCCCTTGAATGAATTTTTTCATACTTGAGCAAGGTGATGACATTTGTATCCATCTTATCACCACTATTCTATGTCATCCTATCAACCGCCATATTATTCCCCATATACACATGGGATATGACACAATTATAAAATGATCCAAATTTTTTTTTTGATAAGTTGATTTAGGATTCAAGAGTCCAAGATGGATTTTTATTTCCTTTTGAACATTTAATTATATTAATCAAATCTTCTTCATGCCAAACACATTTTCAATTGAGTTGTCTAGCCAAGTTCAACACTTGAAATGCCTCTACAACTTCAACGAGGTAGTTAGTCTTGCAACCCAAAGGGTGTTCCATTCCTAAGATAAACATGTCATTGTCATTCGTGATCACTCCTCCACACCAAGCTTGCCTAGGGTTACCTTTGGCTGCCCCATTAAAATTAATTTTTACCTAGCCCAAAGAAGGGAGCTTCCAAAAGATTCCATCTCTCAGTTTCTTAATAGGTTTTAAACCATTAGTGATATTAATCTTAATTTTCCAAGCATCAACCACCGTATAATCATAATCCTGGCATATCATCTTCTCCTTGGTTTTTATATTTTTATTAAGAATATTAAAGTTTTCCCCAATAGCTCTAAAAATTTTACCAAAAATAATTTATCCAGATAGCTCGCCTTGTCTTTTAAAATTCTATTGTTGTGTTGTTTATAAATCCCTCATGCCACATGCAGGAAACTATAAGACCAAATAAATTCCAACACATGATTTCCTTTGGGTGATTTTTAATGAGAGTAAAAATCCAAAATGGAAGTAGGAAAAATCTATCTTAGATTCCAAATCTATAAAAACTTACTCCATATATTAGAAGAAAAGGGACAATGAGGGAAGAGAAGAGAGAATGATTCAGAATCTGCAAGGTAGAGATAACATCTATTGGGAATGGAAAATCCCCTCTCACATAAATTGTCTATAGTAGGATGCAATGTGAACATGTGAAAATTATGTCTAACACAAATTATCCAGATGTGAATAATATTAGATGCAATTGAAAATATTAATTATTAATTATAACTTCTTCTTTTTTTTGGCAAAATGACAGAGGAAATATATTAATTTATATAAATATTACATTGCTTTAAATGTATATCAAAAGGTAAAGAAGCAGGGAAGAAAAACCCCCATCCAAGCCCTGGAATATGATACCCAGACTGTTACAAATAGCCCACTTGGACCAACATTACAACTGAAAATCTAAAATGCCTAACAACTAAAACTATAAAATTATACAAACAAACTACTGTAGACATAGAAGCCAAGAAGCACTGTACCAAAACCCCACGAGGCATAGAAAATATTTCCAAAAAGCTGCCATCTAATGCCAAAATTCAATAAATCTCTATCTACGACCACTGGCTTGTCACCTCAAAAAGCCAACATAGAACCCTCGAGGAGATCACAGACCAGAAATACTATCAACTTGAAGATGAGGGAACTCGCACCTTACCTTTGCCTTTTCTTGGAGCACATCCATTCTGAGACGTCCTGGATGAAGCAGTTGAGGGGGACTAAGGGGAGAAAGGTGGACAAGAAGCCACAATACCAGTTTTCTCCACATATGCATGAATGACAGAGAGGTTATCAAACAGGAGAAAGGCATTGGCGACGATTCCACTCAGTAGAAGATCTATAAATTTAACTATTTCCCTCTTGAGATGTTGTAGATCTCTTCCCTCTAGCACTAGCTTCAGTATGTCATACAAGTTTACTATTTCCTTTTTGCTGTCTACGTGGGTAGGAGGGAAAAGGCCTCTAGTCCATGCTTTCAAACACTTAAGAGAGTACCCTCTGATAGCCACATGAAGCTCATTCTCTAACACAAATTTTGGCTTGAGTAGCATTTTTTCCATTTTCATGAACACTTTGTAGTCAGGGATCATGTCATACCAATTTGATAGGAAGATTGAGACCACCTATGAGTGGAAAATCTATCTAGGCGCATCAGGGAGCGAAATGCCATCACCAATTAAGTTTCTAATCGCCTCCAGCATGTCACCCGAAACTTCTTTGAACACTACCTTCATATGCCTACCCAAATAGGGGCCCGATAATGGGCATTACCAGTCTTTTGTTTGCACAAAAATTCTAAGGTTTAGGCATCTATAATCCTTGATTACCAAATAGAGAGCCTATAAAACACACTATCAACAAGTGAAAATACCACAAATGGAAGAGAGAACATAAGGTTTTAATAGCCCATTACAGCATGAATTTCCATCATTATCAGAAAGGTGAAGAGGCAACAAAGTTAATGTTTTTTTCTCTTGGATGATTCGCCAAATCTCCATTCTTGCATATTCACCAAGTAAAATATTCTACCTCAGGAAGTAGAAACTTTACCTTCATCCTTCCCACTGTACTCCAGCTCCATGCCAACTACCATGGTATATGCATACCTCATCACTCGCACAGAGAAGAAAAATAGGCCAACCACTTTTTCCAAACATGCAATATCATGACATAGGAAAAATTTTGAGCTTGTGGGACAATATGATATCCTGACTGATATCGTCATTTCATACAAGTTGTGTTGATATAGAGGTTATGAATGCAGAATACCTTTGGTTTATGTAATTTGAAGCCCCTAGCACATGTTATAATCGATGTTCATCTTTTAGGAAATCTGGAAATCTATCCCATTGTATCGGCATATATTCTGATTCCCAGTTCCCCTCAGTCCCATCCACCACCAAATTGGAGAGCCAGTTAGAAAACCTATTAGCCTCCTTGTCACAATGCGAGATTGTGTATGATGATAGTAGTGGAAGTAGCTTGACCACTTCTTGGAGAACATATTGGAGTTCCTAATTTGCTGTAGATTTGGTCGTTAAGGAGGATATAATGAGGGAATCACCTTCAATATATATATCTATTACTCCTAATATTATATCCAATCTAACCCCACATAGGATAGGTCTAGCCTCAGCCATGTTATTTGACCCATCTGGAAGCCTACACTGAGAAACTACCAATATGGATTTATCTACCCTTCTAAGCACGAAACCCGCACCATATTTCCTGGGGTTACCTTTGTACACACCATCAAAATTCAGTTTGCAGTATTGGGAATCTTGGGGGTTCCATTTGATGTCTTTCATGACTCATAGTTTAGGCATTTTCCCAGTAAGATCCCCTTTGACTAGAACGGTGATGTGTTTCCACTTATTAAGTATTAGTTTATCGGAGGATGAAAATGGAGATGAAAGTGTCTTGACCTTTGAGACATGTGCATTTACCATTTCTGAAACATATTTCTCCACCACTGTACAAACCTAAACCACTGAAGCCTTCTATTTTATGAACATTCTCTTATTTCTCTCCCACCATATACACAACACGATGGCAGTTGAGATTACTCGCCAGATTACTAAAAAGAACATCTCAGAAAGTGGTAAAGGCCACAGTTGCAGGATCCCATTTAGTGTGGTATGGAGGGGGCCTTGCCACCCTAGTTTGTTCAATGTCCACTTCCATATTTCTTGAGAAAATTCACACCCTACCAGAAGGTGGTTGGCACCCTCCAGTTCCTTCTCACAAAGAAAACATGGAAATGTATCAGAAATGCCAAGGCGTTTGAGGTATGTATTGGATAAAATACTATCTTGTATGGCCAACCACACACAAACCCCTTTTTTGGGTAGAATAGCATTGTGCTAGGAAAACTTAAGGATAGGATTAGAAGGATTAGAACTTGTGACCAGGGATTTATAACCCTCTTTTACTGAATATTTACCAGATTGATAACTTTTTATGTATTAAAATTTAAAGGGTAGATTTTTTTTTTTAATTTTTATATTTTAAAGTTAAACCAATATTTATAAGTTTTTCCTAATTGATAAATATAATGCTAGATGCAATGGTATCCTCCTAGTTATACTTCATCTCTTTGACTATAATGTTCTCTAATTACGTGTATCATATTGCTTAAGAAGTTTGGAAGGAGAGAAATAACATATATTTGAGATATTTCTTGCCTTGCTAATAAGTTGGTCTTCAATATTTGTTCGACTATTAAAGGAAAAATTATTGTGTCCATTCCTTTGAAACTCTTGAAAGGACATAAGGTGTTCATTTATCATTATGATCACCAAGTTTCTCAGAATTGGCATCAATTGGAATATACCAGCTCCTGTTCAAAAGACTAAATAGGTGAGAGATGGAGTTGTTTGGAAAATCCCTAATATGGAGTTGATTAAAATTAACACTGATTGGGTAGCTAAGGTAGTCCTTGACATAATGGTTGTAAGGGAGTGGTGTATGGTCACAATTATATGTTTGTCTCAATGGTGGCTCTCTGTTTTGAAAAATGGACAAATCACTATGTTGAGGGAAAATTAGCATATGTTTGCATGTAAATGACCTTGTCAAGAGGTTATTAAAATATTTTGTTAGAGAGTTATTCTTTAAGTACAATCAATTAGCTTAAGAGAATTCAAAAACCAAATTAGACAATCAATAGTTGAATTATTGAAGAACATGATATTTTGAAGTCTTTTGAAGATTTTAAAATATCCCATGTTTAATGGGAAGGAAAAAAAGTTATTAATTTTTTTGCTAACCAATGAGTTCATCAATGTAAATGGTGGGGAATGAATGATCAACTCCCATTGGAGGTTACAAATATCATATTTAATGATATTCATATGTGTTGAAGTGGTATTATTCTGGGCAATGATGATTCATTACCTCCACTTCATTGTGAATCATAGGATGACTTGTCTGAACTTCACTATGAGAATGTTAAGGCAGGGTTTGAAATTGCAATATTTATTTTCACGCTATAATTTATAGTATTTTTTCTGCGCACTTTCTGGTTAGTTTTCTCTCTATACATCCCCTATTTTTCAGTGGTGTTTGGTTTCTTGTGGGAATTTTTCCCCTTTTCAACTATTCTCTAGGTGAGAATAGGAATAGGATGAATCCCAATTCCAATAAGAGGTGGAAAAACAACACCATAGTTTGTGGAAAATTATCTAGTCGAGGAATTACCTTTTATTTATAGAAATGACATCATTACAATCCTCCAATCATGAAGGTGATTGTGGATGGATATAAAATTGGTACCCTATGTGCTAGCAAAGTTGATTTTTCTATCACTGGATACCTCATTTTTTAGGTTACATGCATACTTATTGAGGGAGGTAAGTTCTATAGAGATCAAAAGGTCTTGGATGAAAATGTAACCATATTCTTCAAGGATGACAAAGGTAAAATAGTCAAGTGGGAAACTATAAGGGGTTACAATTATGGAACCATTTATCCCATTTATACAAAAGTGGCTTAGGTGCATTATCTCAGATTGCTACTTTACTAATCCTTTTAGTCACCATTTCATGTTGTTGAGTTATTTTAGGCATAATTAGTTTGTCTCCATACCATATTATTTTCTTTCTTCCCTCTCCACTAGGATTAGTAAGCATAAGAAAACCCCAATTACCCTCTTTTGCACAAAGGTCTAATGCTTCTTATAATGGAGTATGCTAAATCCATATTTTACCCGCTCAAACCTTGTAGGTCTAAGAAAAATATCAAGTTTTGTGAAAATGTTCATATCCACTATTTAGATATGTCAACTAGCCCAAAAGATGTTCCCTCTAATGAAGAGGCTTGTTTCCATATTGGAAATCATAAGCACCAAAAGGATCAAATTTTCTCTAGACCCTCATGGCCCCATTAGTATGAAATGCATGACAACGACTCTAACAATGTTCCTTCTATTGACTATGTCCTTAAATTTTATATTCCAAGCCCTACTAATCATACTAAATGTGTTTCTCTTTAAATGGAGTAATATTGTAAATCTAAAAAGGGAAAAGAGTGAAACAAGGTAAAAAAAGAAAGAAATTATCTATGACGTTGATTAAGGAACAATGTGATGTCAATTCTAATATCAAGATGGTTGATGAAGATCCCAGTACTTAGGAAGTAAGGAGGTAAGAAATGAAGATGGGAAATGATGAAGGCATTCCTAATTTTGGGCTAGCCCCAAGGGAAATGAAAGGAAATTTCCACAAAAAAATCCCTATGGAAATGAAGAAAGGGACCCTCGTCGAAGAAAATAAATTTACCCCTCCTACTAGTAAAGTGGATGTGTTGATTATAGGTAAAGAGATGGTTGATAGTCAAACTAAACTCTTAATTTACTTGTATTTGGGATTAATTTGTTGGAGGAAAGCATTAATTTCCTTAATTAAAAGGTTAATGAGTAAAATTATAGTGTTATTCAAGGAATTGACAAGGATAATTCTACTAAGATGATTGCTCCAATACAAATGGTTACAAAGAATGTCAACACAATGAAGATGGAAAAAGAAGAAAAAAATATGATATTGGAGGAGACCATAGGCAAGTTGCATGAAAATCTTAAAGCTATGGTTTCTTTTAGCAAGACTGTAATGCAAAGTAACATGGATGGCCTCGAGAAATTTAATGTGAAATCTCAATCCCTAAAGAGAAATGTAATGAAAAAGGGTGCAACTAAGTCTTCAACTAATTTTTCTATTGGTTAGAGGAAGAGTGTTACCAATGATCATCAAAAGTTGGGTTCAGTTCCTTTGTGAGATCCTTCTGCTAGGAAAGGTAATCATGCCAAGTGTAAGATAGACCAATCTTATGTCATTCATTATGTTACATATATAAATGTGAAAGTTATTGATAAGAATGTGAAAGCTACAAAGATCTTAATTTTTTTTAGTAGTTATGTGGGTTTTGGGCCATTTCTTCCTGTTATTTTTCTATTGGGTTTTCTTCTCTTATTCTTAGTTAATGGTAGTTTCTTATTGTAAAGTGTTTTAGGGTCCCTCAAAAACTTGGATATCTTAAAAAACTAAGCGTAATTAAATAAATGAATACACTAACACCACCATTAAGTATAGCTTATGAGGACAAGATAAAATATGGGTCCCAACAACAAGCCTAGTGAGATACTCATGTACAATGAATTCTCTCATAAAAGGAGAAATATAGAAAACCCAATGGAAAAAAAATTGTCCTCCAAAAAGATAAGAAGAGATGAAGCCTATAAGGCCCCCTCAAAGGATGATGATGTAGACGACACACCAAGAAGAGCATGTGGCCCGTCCTGAAAATCTGCATGAATATAACTGTCATTTATTGACTCACCTTTATAATTTGTCTTTGTCCTTACTATTTTCTTTATTTGAATAATTTGTCTTTGTCCTTCAATTTATCTTTGTCCTTAGTAAATTTCTAATATGAATAAGATGCTTCAACAGAATCAGTTACCTCAATATTATTCTTTTTGAATAGAAAAGAGAGTTGATGTTTCATGCCCCTCCAAAAAAGTTCGTTGGAAAGAACCCAGGGCTAAAAATCCATATGACCAGGGGCAACAATTCCAAAAAGGTACCCCTCCATGACATCACCCACCCCCAGTTTCCTAGGTCATCAAAAGAAATAGTGACATAAAAGACTTCATAAAACTTGCAGGCCTTTTTGGAACCTTTTAATTCCAAAAGCTTCATTTAAACCTCCAACCGGTAGGCCTCCAAATTGACGGACATCGTAGTTGTCCAGAGGATTCGCAGGACGGGCATCGTTATTGTCACAGAGGATTCCCAGGAGGCTACGCACGAGCCTTCTAACGGCAGGAGTGTGGTTCAAACCTTTCAGACACAGTTCTTTCAAATCGCAGTCCACCTTTCAAACTGAAGACCGCCGCATGGTTTCAACGTTGGTTTTTCACAACCCGGAGGTGCAGCGTTCGATCCTCAGCCCAAGACGCAGATGGTAGATCCTGGAGATCGCTGCAGATGCTTGCGGGAAGATCAAATTATGCCGACCTGCACATGAGATTCGCGAACTTCGCCGATGGATGCCGACGTGTGGGAGGTGAGCTGTGCCTCTTGAGGATGGCTCACACAGATGGGGTGTAGGCAAAACCTACACCCTCTAAACTGCGACCTGCACACACAAAACCCTCTTAACTGTGCGTTATAGGCTTACAAATATTTGTAATGAACTCTGATACCGTAACAAATCTAGGATATAAGAGATAAAGTGAAGAACAATTACAAAAACAAATAAAAATTTCACCATTCAATAATGAAAAAAAGAGGTCAGTACATATAGGTGAAAGTGTAATCACAAAAGTAGGGATGGACTCTTTACATAAGAGTGGTGGTAAACTAGGATGATGTTTCGAAATGAAATTGATACATCTCTAGAGAATTCTTAAATGATAAAAACTTGCATCAACAAGTGGCAAATGTAAATGGATGACTAAGTAAGCTTAAAATTCTATACTTTTTTGTTTAAACTATAATGATGTTTTTGTGGCATCAACACACAGTGTCATACAATCCTTAGTAGAATGGTGTTGCTGAGTAGAAAAATAGAATATTATGGGAGATAGTCAATTGTACAATTCAGTCTAGGTCCGTGGCTCTAGCATTTTGGGTAGAAGCTATCAATTGTACCAACTATATTTAGAATTGTATGCCTCGCACGTAAGTGTAGAATATGAATTATAAGGAGGCTTTGTCTAATGCCAAGCTAAGGTTTCCTACTTCAGAGTATTTGGCAATGATGCATTGACATTCATTCTAGATGGTCTTTTTAATGCAATAGAAAAGAAGAGTTAGTGGTTCATCATTTTTGCCTATTGTGAAGGTGCGAAGAGTTAGCATGTGCTTCATCTTGTCACTCAAGAGGCATATTTTTATTGTAATTTTTAGTTTTATGAGTGAATCACTCTAGAGGATTCTCCATCGGAGGCCTCACCCTCTGTTTCTTCCAACTCTTCATCAGAGGATGTTTTGCTTCAAGAGAATGATGAGGATGATGTTTTCCTTAATGGTTGTATTCATGATAGTGATATTGTTCTTGATAATGGTAGTCATAATGATGATGGGATTGATCTAGTTATTAATATTGCTCCATCTTCTCCTTCTCTATGTAGACCCAATCAATCTTTAGGAGCTCACATAGTTCATATGGATGTTGTCCTCTTATAGGTGATCCCATAGTTACAAAATACACTCATTCCCTCATTGTAGGTATTAATTTTTTGAGTTATGCAATTTTTACTGATCCTGAAAAGAATTTTAAGACTTGAAGAGTTATCAAATGAGATAGAGTTGTGATACATGAGTTTTCTTCTTTGATAAAAAATCATACTTGGAATTTGGTTCCTCTTCCCAGGGGAAGAAATTTAGTTTAGTGCAAGTAGTTGTATTATACTGAGTTTGCAGTTGATAGTTCTATTAATAAGTATAAGGCTTGTCTAATAACTAAGATATTTTGGTTCAATGGATTTTATTCAAGGTAATGTGGATTGTAGGTCGGCCGGGATTGATGGAAAAAAGAACAAGGAGGATGAAAATAATTTGAATAATTTGCGTGACAGATTTGACATCCTAAAGAAAACTCTGAAGAAGAACATGAAGGATAACAATATCTTTATGGGTTCTTCCATGGAATGTTTTAATTCCATCAAATCAAAGTTGGATACCGGTTCCCCTATTCTGAAGATTGAGGATGAAAAAGAAGATATGGAGGATGCAGGCCCGGGCAAGCACATGCGTTCTACCAAAAAGAAGAAAATACAAGATAGGATTTTGGAGCTATCGGACTTCAATGTTGTCATCAAGAAGGCCTCTGAGGCTAAGAAGGAAGTGAAAGGCACTCTCTTGGAGTTTTCCTAGATCCTGTTGTTCCCCTGCTTTTTTGCTGGATCATTTTTTGGTTTTTGGTTGCCGGGTGGCTTAGCTAGTTTCTAAATTTTTTCTTTGGTCTTTTGTGTTGGTCCTGGGTTTCACGGGTTGGGTTTCAGTCCTGTTTCTCTTTAGCGGTTTTAATACCTATATCTTTTTTGTAATGGTTGTAAGGGGTTTCACGTCCCCATAAAACTTATTTTTACTAGAAATCAATAACTAGGATATTTTGAGGTTTTAAGGGTTAAGTATTCCAATACCCTTTCTCTTATAGCCACTATGGATTCTATTTGTCTTGTACTTTCTATGGCTGAATTTTATGGTTGGTTTTTATATGAGGTGAATGTGATGAGTGTTTTCCTACATGGTGGTCTTTTAGAGGATATCTATATGGAGAAGCCACAAGTCTTTATCTAGGAATATTCACATGTTTGCAAGCTACATCATTCATTTTGTGATTTCATATAAGTTCCTAGAGTTTGGTATGAGAAGATGGATTGTATTTTGCTTGCTTCAAGACTTACTAGATGTGACTATGATCTTATAGATTACATCAGAGGCACAAGAAAATCTTCTCATTCTTGATCTCTATGTAGATAATTTTATTCTCATAGGGAGTTCGCCTAACATGATTGAGAATACTCAACAAGATTTGATGGAGCATTTTGATATGATAGGTATTAGTTTGTTGTGTTACTTCCCTAGTCTCTAGATTCACCAATTTTCTATAGGTATTTATATCTTTTAGTAGAATTATACTCTTGATTTGCTTCACATATTTGGGATAGCTGATGTCAAGCTAGCCCCTACACTTTTTCATTCAGGTGTTGTGTTGTCTAATATTACTCCATTAGTTGATGCCACCTTGTATTGGCAATTGGTTGGCATCCTCTTGTACTTTACACATAGTCATCCTCATATTTCCTTTGTCATTGGTCTTATCTCTTGTTTTTCTAAAGATCCTTAAATGAGGGTCATTTAAATGTAGCCAAGAATATCTTAAGGTAGATTAAGCCACTATATAGTTTTGCATTCACTATGCATCATGTGCTATTAAGATTATTGGCTTTGTTGTCCCAGATTTAGCTGGTGATGTCGATAATTAGAAATATACTTTTTTATTTTGTTTGTCTTAGTTCTACTCTACTTGTTTGGTCTTGAAGAAGTAATGTGCTACTGCACTATCATCAATTGACGCTGAGTATCGAGGGGCAATATTGGCTTGGTAGGGGGCTCTTTGGATTCAATTATTGATGGCTAAGATTTCCTTCCTTGTTGATCATCCTACTACTCTTTTATGTAGTATATGTATATA
>MU223090.1:1550811-1565550 GCA_018584345.1 Thuja plicata
TATATATATATATATATATATATATGTATATATATATATCTCCCAATCGCATGAAGCATCAACATACTAATAATATTGGGATCCACATCCATTTCAATCGACAACTCATTAAGGATGGCATTATTTTCCTAAAGTATTTGCCTATTCAAAGGAGTATGTTGTAGTCATCTTCACTAAACCTTTGGCGTCTTCTAGCTATCTCTTGTCAAGATTGATTTTAGGGGAGAAATAATTAGTCCTTGGAGGGTTTGGAGGAGTCCACTTCCCTTTTCAATTTTGTTTTTCAACATTTATTCCTCTCTCTTTGGACATGAATTTTATCTCAAAGGGTTTTTATCCTTTTCTAGAGTTGTGACAGATTTGCATTTCTTTGCATTGTAGTTGTATGTGGAAACCTAACATGGCGATGTTACTAAGACCCATAATGCATCTCATATTGCATATTGTATTTTCATTCACTGATTGCATCTCTTGCATATTTCTCCATAGGTTACACTTAAATGGGATATGTTGGTATACACATTTTATCCTTGCACAATTTCTTAAGTTTGCTTACAAAATATTATCGATGCATTTTTTGCCCTCTGGGGTAAACTAGATTCAACAAAGACATACATAGTAAAGTATTTAATAGAGAAAGTAAAACAACATTGTATTTATTCATTCACCATCAAGTACAAAGGTATTTCATATATCATAATCTGTCCCCCCTTCTTGAAGAGAGAAATGCATACATATAATGTCTGAGGGGATGCGAGGTGAACCGTCGCATCCGTGTAACTCCCTCGGATGGACTAACCATCTAACTACCAATTTACCAGACAACATCATCCCCCCCAAAAAGAAAGTCATCTCTGGAAGACAACATACAAAATGAAGATAATGCCCATTACATAACCTGTGCCTGCACCAACACGATTTTCAATCCCTAGCCAATCTGACCTCTATAGCCACCCATGCCACCTTCTCCACTTCCAACACCTTGGTAGGCTGAGCCAGGTGTTGCTCTATTGTCTCCAACTAGGTGGTCAGCTCCTCCTGAGCACTCTGTGCATCCACCAAGGCAGCCTCATGTCCAGCCAAAACCTACTCAAAGCACCTCAAAACGTAGTATCCCTCTCCAAAGGCTTGCTCCTCATTGTTGTCACTCCTTGCCATCAATAACTATCTTCGTTTTAAATACCATACCCTTCATCTTATTGGCTCTCAGGCGTTCGGGATTACCAAATTCTTTCTCTTTTTTTGTTTTTGTTCTTTTTTAAAAAAAAATTTATTCTGCGGTATGAGTTCTTGCCGTGTATACACTTTCCCTGTGGTATATCCTCCTTTTAATTGATTATATTCTTTTTTGTCCTTTTGTGGTGTATTGGTTGCCAAGTATGTCATCCCCTACAGCGGTAGCAATTCATTGTTTATGTTTCCTTTTCATATTTCCTTCTCCTTCGACAACCCCCAGGAATGGGTACACATTACCAAGTTCTCCTTTGACTCTGCCTCCTTTTGAACTCACGAGGCCTTAGATCAAGACCAAAAGCATCACCTTCGAATCCAATCTCTTTCCCAAAAATGCCCATGCAACGTTCAAGGCATGCCTACGGTGAATTATTTTCCATCTCTCAAGGTGAATTCCTATTTTCCTATAGTGAATGCTTCCCTTCTCCCTGCGGTGAATCGTTGCATCTCCTATGGTGAGGTTAGAGCTTGAGTTTTAAAGAGTTCCTGCGTGTGAAGTCTTGGCTGTGTCATGAAGGCCCATGGGGTCAGGAACACCACCGTAGGTAGTTCACCATAGGGACACCACCATAGGACCCCTACAGTCAAGAACACCTACGGTCAAGAACACCACTGTAGGACCCCTACAGTCAATAACACCCCATAGGTTGTTTCACCATAGGACCCCCTACGGTTAAAAATACCACCGTAGGACCCCCTACGGTCAAGAACACCACCGTAGGACCCCCTACAGTTAAAAATACCACCGTAGGACCCCCTACAAACAGGAACACCACCATAGGTGGTTTTACCATAGGACCCCCTAGGGTCAAGTTTGACTTTTTTAAAAAAAAAAAATTTATATATATATTTTTTAAATTTTTTTTTTTTTGAAATGCCTAATCTAATTATCTTCCGGGTGCCTCTCTGGTCATCCGTTCGGCCTCTCGAGTTTCTCGGGTCCCCTTCCATCCCTTCGGGTGTTTTGTCCATCCCTTCGGGTGCTTTGTCCATCCTCTCCGGGTGGGGTTTTTGATTTGGAGCTGCTAATGGCCTCGTGTATCTCCCATCCATCCAGAGTCCACAGTTGGATGGCCATGTCGTAGCCGATTTCCCAAACTTTGTCCTTGGGTCTATTTTCGATGACAATCCAAAGACTAGGAACCATAAATTCTATAGGGACCACCATCGCTGGCCCGTACATAAGAAAAAGAAAAATAGAGAACTTGAAGGCTGAGACCATTAGGTTCCAACCATCATCAACATGAGCATCGTCACTGAGGTTTTTCCTCTTTGATTTAACCTCCTAGTATTTGATGGGTTCTTCCTTCGTAAACTGGTGTGCACAGGTGGCTTCCTCCTCCCTAATGCTTAGCATGTTACAAGATGGTGTGAGTAACTCATAATCTTCCATTTTCCAATGAAAGAGGCCATTCATTGAATCTCCATCATCCCCTGAACATTCTTCCAACTCCAACACCCCTTCGTCATTGGGCTTCATTCTTCTTTGTCCTCCATCTTCTCCCAATTTCTCTCCTTCAGATTCTGAGTCCAAAGATGCTAACTCCTCACTCACCATTTGCGTGCGGAGGTCAATCACATACTTCCTCCTAAATTTCTCCATGGTGAGTGTGTTCCGCTTCCAGTTGTGGTTCACCTTTGCCGAGGTGAGCCACCCTCGTCCCAAAATAGCATCGTACCCATTTTTCTTTAGTGGGATCACCACAAAGTTGAGTATGAAGGGATGTGTACCAATCATCACACATTGAGCCATGAGGGTTCCAATGGGTTTGATGTCGTGCTAGTCTACTCCCAACAGGTTGAATGCTGGAGGCGACAGCATGGGTTTCCCTAAATTTTTCCATGTCTCCTCCAGAAGTACATTTACTCTAGACCCGCCATCTACAATGGTGTATGTGATAGTGGTGTCAAGGACACCCATCTCGACCACCGCTAGGTGGCGCCCACTATTCATGTCCAACAAAATAGGATCTCTGGGAGGACTTGGAGGAGTTTTGGGTACCCAACGAGGTTGTGATGGTGTCATGTTAAGGATAGCCGTCCTTAATTGAGGTATTGTTTCCAGGAGGGACTAGAGTTTTACCGACACTTCCGTCTGTAATAATTGTCGTAGGATGTTTTCATCCACCTTCGTGCGTGAGGAGCGGGTAGCTTCCTGGGTCTCTGTCTCCGTATGGGGATCCAAATATGTGGCCTTCTTTACTTGGTCCCTTGTAAGTACAAGCATGGTATTATCAATGTCTATGAATTTCACTCCCTTCGGATAGTGTGCATCATCGTGGTCGCCAGGACCACACCAGCGACATAGCTTCTGCGGGGTGTCATCCTTGTTAATATCCCTTGGAAAGTGGCCCCACTGATTGCAAGCTCGACACTAGATCAATGGTCAACCCTTGGAGTCATATTGTATTCGACTCCTTGTGTTGGTGTTGTTATTATTGCCCCTTTCGCCACTACGTTTGTTGCCTCTGTACCCGCCCGATGTTGATGGTTGCTCCTGGGTAAATAACACCTGTTGATTCCTTACTTTCATATTGTATGGGAATTCCTTGGTGGAATGGCCCATGATCTGGCAAATGTCACAAAATGCATTTTTGGGGCACGACCCCTTTGTATGGCCGCTCTCCTTATAGTCCATACACCACATATCATCTTCCCCCATGCTAGTAACCCCTTTCATGGTCTTGAACTCCATCATTCTCTCCATGTATTTTTGGAGTGCCATGCCTTTTTTCTTCGACTCACCATCACTGCTACTATCATCATCCACAGTGTCATCTTCGTCGGAAAAAGACTTTATTCTTTTCTTCTTAGAGGTCTTCTGTTCGCTCTCCAAGTCAATCGCTTGGTTATAGGCATCTTCGTATGAGGTGGGGGCACTATCTTCATTTTCCTCCATAGGTTTGATTTTAGGCCCTCCATGAACCATCTTTTCTTTAGGCCATCCGCTGGCTGGCTCTCTATTTTTCCGACTAACTCCTTCAGTCAGTGGCTGTAGGCCCGCACAGTCTCCTTCTTGCCTTGTTTGGTACTGTATATCTCGAAAGCAATTTCATTATCATCCCTCAGGAGTCAAAACTCTTTCTCGAATGCTTTCTTGAGTTTGTCCCAAGTGGTCACCTTTGTTTTCTCCACATCAGAGTAGCAGTCGATAGCTACCCCTCTGAGTGTGGCGGGAAACTGTTTCACCCATTCTGCCTGGTCAGTGACTCCAATCACAGACTAGATTGTCTCACACGTATGACAATGTCATACTGGATCTTCTTTTCTATCTGGGTAGAATTTTGGCAACTTCTCCTTGTTGGTCGCCATGTTTACTTTTCTAGGCGCCAACTATGTTTGCAGCACCAGTTGTGTTATAGGCTGGGATGGTACTGTCGGTGTCAGTACCCCAGAATTGTTTGGTACCGTACCACTTGATGTCCCTGAAGTACTGGAATTGTCCAGGTGTGGTGGGCTACTGTGATACCCGTGTCCCTTGGTCACTTAGATACTCGCGGCGGCAGCGGTATCCTGAGCCTCCCTCCGTGCGGCTTCCTCTTTTTTCTTCCTTCAGGCTTCTCTTGCTTCCGTCAGTGGGTTTAAGGTTAAGGACCCGAACAAGCTCTTTGTTTCCTCTAGGCAATCCTCCTCACTTCTCCCAGCCTCCCGGTCAGATACCTCTAGACCCTCGCCTTCACTTAATCCCTTCGGTAGTCCTTTGGCGCGTCTTCTATATCCCTCCCTTCGCTGGGCTTGCTATTGTGCGATTACAACTTTTCTAGCAGCTTGTTCCCCCTCGAGTTCCTTCTTTCTATTTTTATTCAATTGATTGGGCATGAATTCTTTGCTCACTTCTCCACCTGGCAATAATCAACACATCAATTTATTTTCATTTTTATTTTGCCTTCTCGAGTATGTCTAGGCAACGGCGCCAAATGTTTTCCCTCCAGGGTAAACTGGATTCAACAGAGACATACAGAGTAAAGTATTTAATAGAGAGTATAACAACATTGTATTTATTCATTCACCATCAAGTACAAAGGTATTTCATATATCATAATCTGTCCCCCATTCCCGAAGAGAGAAATGCATACATATAATGTTTGAGGGGATGCGAGGTGAACCATCACATCCATGTAACTCCCTCGGGCGGACTAACCATCTAACTACCAATTTACCAGACAACATGCATTTTTTTATTAAATGATGAAATAACATCTCTTGTGTTGTTTCTCTTTGCTTATGTGAAAATTATTTTGGCTTGTAGCACAGCCCTTGGGTGCATCAACAGCGTCTATATTTTGAAGCTCAAATAATCATAGTACTCTCTTGTAAATTGAGGAAGTTTGAATCGTAACCTATTGCCATTAGCCATTTAATAACTCATATGGAAAAGACAATTAAGTTGCACAATAAAATTCTTGAAACTTGCTTTGAAAAAAAATAAAAATAAAAATAATCAATCACGTTCAGAGTAGAATAATAAAAATAAAATCAGAATAATTGATTGTAGAATTGTAAAGCTTAAAAACAAGTAATTTAATGGTTGATAATTGTTTCTATAAATTAATTATTTTTAAATTTTTATGGTGCTGGATGTGTAAAAACCTCGACTTTTTTCTCTTGATTTTTTAAACGGTTATTGTTAGATTTTGATGGTGGTGGATGTGTGAGAAATCTCCTTGATTTTTCTTCTTGATTATCTAGAGAGTTGTCGTTTGGAAATCTTTATGTAATCTTTCACAACTTCTTTTCTAATATGAAGTAACAAATAGTTCAACAATTATCGACAGCTCTATATTGAAGTTTCAGAGTCACATTAATATATAAATTTCTTTCAGCATACACGGTAATGAAGGATAACTTAAACGCAGAAAAGAAAAATAGAGAAACGCCTAATAAACAGGAACATATTTATAAAATCTAATAGCTAATTAAAATTCACTAAACCTGTCTGCTGCGTCAATGGATCACCATTGCCTTCATAGAGAACTCCTAAAGTGGCGACAAGTTCACCTTCAGGTCTATCTCTGTGTAGCGATTTACACGGACTTACACCATAATTGTTGAGTTTTTCATGGAAATTTACCAATTGAGCCAGTAGCATCTATAAGATCAGCCTATCTTCAATTCAGATACGATTTATTACCCATAATAATTTTCTTCATTGGAATGGCTAGAGGAGGGACGAGTCCTTAGATCAGTATTTCAAGCTAATCAATATGTGACCATCAAACTATCATTTTGTCTGAAAACGCAATTCCCAACAAAATAACTTTACAGACCAGCGATATGCCAATTAGTTTAGCTAAAGTATAGAAGTAGCAAGACAAATCTAGGAACTAACTCAAGCCATTCACTTTTTACAATTGAAATATGTCTCTGCACCGTAGAAAGAAATAAATCACTGGCTCTTGGCAATAACAAAAAGAACATTTCAAAATAGGATTAATGAATATAACCTTTTTGCCTCACATCGTAAGGTTTTTGGTTGGCGAGGCAACAAATGCGGACTTCGTCCAGGCTTACGGAAGAGTGAAACGCAACAAAGTATAGCTACACATGTATACATTTTATTGAGCACCACAGGTGCCCAAACCATTTTAATTTTAGTAATACAAACTGTTAAATGAAGAATACATAATCACAGAACAAACCCATAATACATTGCAGTGATACTCATGTCAACAAGATGGATGGTAATGTGTGCTGGGAGAGTGGAGTGTAACCCACAATTCATAGCTAGGGCTTGGAAGTTCAGATTGATGTGAACAAAGCTGTGAGACAGAATTGTATCCAACAGTAGGCTCTAGCAACTCAAACTCTTCATTGATAAATGATTCCAGATTCCACGGTTGCATATATGAACTGCTATTTCCATAAGTTATTGCCATTGGAGTCGCAGGAAGGGAATAAGGAAACTCGGTGCTGTATGTTACATGGTTTACTAGAGTCTCAGAACAATTGGAATATTTACTTATTTTAGTGCAAGAATCCTCCTCACTGGCGAAAGCCAAACTGGTGGGTTCACTCTGTAAATAAGAGATTTCTGGTGTAGCCGCCGAAGAGGAAATTTGGTCCTCCTTATGAGCTGCAATTGTGAAATCTGAATCTTTGTCATGTTTTTCTTGATCTGCACTTTCTTCTGTTGTAGTGCACTCGAGAATTTTTTCCTCCATATTGCTGTCTTGAGGGATCCACCATATGTCCTCAGATTCAGAGAGGGGTCTATGTGTGCGAGGATCTATGCCCTGGCTAATAAGTTTTTTGCTCAGGTGACAGTTCCAGTAGTTCTTAATATCATTATCAGTCCTTCCTGGTATACGTCCCGCGATCAAAGACCATCTGAAGCCATTTGACAAACGAAATGATTTCATACTCTGTTGCTCTCAATCAAATTTTATAGCAACTTGTTTCAATTTAAAAAGAAAGAAAATAGGTATATTTTGAAGACCTGTTTCCCAGAAGTCGATGGAGCCTCAGAATTAAATCTTCTTCTTCTGGTAAAATATGTCCTCGTTTGATGTCAGGTCTAAGATAATTCATCCATCGCAATCTACAGCTTTTTCCCGACCGAAGCAGGCCTGAAATGATTGAATCTATGAGAAACAAATTCCTAACCCTAAAATGTTAAAGGAACTTAGTGATTCAAGCATGACCCTAACCCTAGTTCTAGAAAGATAGTAAGCATTACCCGAATTCTTCAGAGATAGTGACTGTAAATTTGAAAAAAAAACTAAAAAAACAAACCTGCTTTCTGTGAAAGAGATCTCCAGCGGCCTTCGCCATGAGCCTGGATATAATTCGTCAAACGTAGATCTTCTTCAGGTGCCCATGGACCTCTTTTAAGTACCGTTTTTCTACTGCCCATCACCATTGATTACTCTTTTCGTTTTAAATACTAATTCCCACAAAACAAACCAAGCTTTACAGGCCCAGAGATGCATAAATCTTTCAGTGAAAATATCTGTGCTTTCTAACACGGAGATTATATATAAAGAGTTGCAGTAAAATTAAACGCGTTTTTAGATCTCTTCTTGATAGGCGGCTAGCGGTGATATGTTATCCAGTTGTGTAGAACATTCTCCTGTATACATTTCCTTGACCAAAAACCAATTTCGGATAGATTAATCTCCTATTACACATAACCACTAGCACCATTATTATATGCGGTTTACACAGTAAATTGGCCTTGTGACAAGATTTTTTTGGTTGTACAACTCGAACTGCTAATGAAAGCACCCCAAGGTGCTTTGAACTGGGCTATAGATATCAAAATAGGTCAGTAGTTTAATATATTGTTTCTTCGGTACTAAATATAAGGTGCTTTGCAAAGGGTGATAGTGTAGATGTTCTTAAAAGTACCTTATTATAATGTTTTTTCCATAAATGTATATAATTTTTCTTTCAATATATCAAAAAAAAAAAAATATTATTATTAATATTCGTAGTATAAAATTTAAATATTTAATTTATCGATATTTTATTTTATTATTAAATTATTTATGTTCAATATTAATTTATTTGTAAACTGTTTTATTTTAAATAATCTTCAGATTAATATTATTAGTCATATTAGTCATTTTAAATATGTGTATTTAAGATATATTTGATAATTTAGTTTATATTTATTTTAATTTGATTATTTAAATTTTTTATGTATTTAATATGAAATTTACTATTTTATGTATAATGTACATAAAATATATATAAAATATTGAAATTAAACTAATTATCAATATTGTTTATAATGTGATGAGGTTTACTGATTGTACACTTAATTATTATTATTATTTAATTACCATTGAAGTACTCAAATGCAATTTAGTGTGTCATGTCTATGTTTTTACACACAAAAAGAAAAAGGTGCTTTGAAATGGGTGATAGTAGAGATGTGTTTAAAAGTGAATTAAAATAATGTTTCATCAAAATTTTTTAAATGTATTTACTATTTTTTTTAATGTATTGGAAATTTCTATTCAATTAGTATTTATATATTTAATTAGTATAAAAATATTGAATATATTAATTTTAAATTATTTAATTTATTGATTAATAGTTTTCAATTTTAAATAATCTTTCTTTTAATATTATTAGTAATTTTTGGATATCTATGTTCAATATTTCTTCGTTAATTTATTTTGTATTTTAAATTTTTTTTTTTAATTTATATATTTAATAACAAATTTATTATTTTATTTGTTATATATATCTCTCTCTCTCTCTCTCTCTCTCATTTCAAATACTTTTATTTCAAATATTTATTTTTTCTGCATACTATTTTAATATCTACAAAGACATGTTGGACCATAAAGAGTTGGATATTTTGAGCCACTTCATTCAAGGTAAAGGTATCAGCTTGGAGCAAGAAAAAATAAAAGAGTAAGGAAACAATAACACTTGATGTACCAAGTTGGGAATTTGTTGTGAATGTCCCTCCTGCAGTTGATCCTCCATTAGAGAAATATGGCATAGATCATTACCGATGTAGCAACCACATAATTGGGTCATGGGACCCTTGATGATTGATCTCATCATGGTTTCTTTTTGGTTCTTTCTCGTTATTAGATTTTGATATATAAATGTAATATAAAGAGATTTAACATATTGTTCAAGCACTATTTGTAGTTTAGGAATAGGTACTTTATGATTTTCTTATTTTTAGATACAGAGGTTGTTGATATAGTTTTTTTACGATCATCTTTTTTGAACTATTATTAATAGGAAAAAATAAATTATTTTGATATTGGGTAGAGAAATTTTTTAAGGGACCTCAAACCTTATATTTAGAAAATGATTCCATAACGATACTCACAACCAACTAGTAGGAAACACTCAATAAATAAATAGAGATAATCTAACAACTTATATGTCAACATAGAAAAAACATAAACTATTGGAGGTGATTAAGGGCCTCAACAACCTCACTTTGCAAGTAATTTAATTTTTTATGCATATTTTTTAGTACCTTCAAATGCCTCTTAATCTGCTCCTTAGGTTTTTTAAGGTTTCTATGAGTATGAGTACATATATCAACAACACCCTGAATTCTTATATCATTATTCTTCAAGTTAGCAAAAACATCATCAGAGGATTTAGAAGCCTAAAGCTTCTACCACTTTTATGCCGAGCATTTTATTCTTTTAACACTACTATGAGTGGCATAAAACTGATGTTAAACATGTTAACCAGATTATCACCCACCTTTTTCATTTTTGCCTCTAGCCCTATGATATGACCTTCATAGTTGGTTTTAACAATGCTCACATCTTTCTAGAATTTTTTTTCTCCTTTATTTGACCTATATAACATCCTCCTAGTTAATATTTTTTTATATTTCCTTGGTTAATATAAAGGAAGAGCCAGTTGGACATTCTGAACTGGTCCATTGTAGCATCCCTAGCAACCCATAGAAGGCCACAAGATCCTCTCTATGAGAGCTCACATGTGACAGGTGCTTCTAAAGATAACAATGATAAGAGTGATTGACCTTTCCCTTCTCCCTCAAGCTAGGGCCAAGAATGTGACTGATAAAAATGAGGGAGCAATGGTAAAGACCTAAAGAAGAGGAAATATGCTAATCCTATAGACTATGAGGACCTTAAGAAGGGTGCTGATGAGATGACCAATCTGGAGGTGGAGACATCTCAGGTTTTGAATAATATGGCCTAGTATTTTTTATTTCTTTTTTTTTGGTTGTTGTCTAGGTCTGGATGTTGGTAGTTGGATACCTCTTTCTTTATTGTATTCTAGGTATCCCTTTTGTTTCAGGCTCATGCAACCTTAGTTGTTTTGTTGGGCTATAATGTTAAATATTTAATGGTTGTCTATTATAGGGTTTTAGGTCCATTTAGAATATGTTTTTACCATAATAAAAAATAAGGATAGGAGGGATATGATACCTCAACTCTATGTTACAAAGAAGGCTAGAGGGAAACCCAAGGTTAGGGATGTTTTCTTCCACATCCACTTTGAGACAATCAATAGAATTAGGCTCTTCCTCCAAATGAATGCTCATCCCCACATAATCTTCATCATCTAAAGCCACCTCTTTATAAGTCGACTCGTCAACATTCATCCTTCTCAATTTCCTTTGTTACCCTTTTCTTATTTCTTAGTGGGGTTTCCTCTTCTTGAGAAGAAGAACCATAATCATCTATTGTGAATTCCTCATCCTCAAAATGATCAACACTCATATTTGTATCCATATGATCTCCTAAATCTAGCCTAGATGGCTCTTTTTTGTTGAAGAAGTGGATAGATTCTTCTGAATTTTATCTTTTGAATTGGAAGGGGGGCTTTGATATGATCCATGAATAGAAGGATCAAACCCTCACGAAGGAAATAATTTCTTAAACATTCTTCCCATACTCCTTAATCTCCAATTAAAGGCAACTGAGTAGATAGTAGGAAAAAGAAACTTTTTGCTTGTGCCTACTATGGTTCAACAAATATAAATGGATACTAATTTCAAAGAAAATATATAATAAATAATGTAATTATTTTAATTTACTATTTATTAAATTAAATAGTGATTTTACTAAGGTTGTTATTGTAGCATCATAAATTGTATCCCTAAAAAACCTTATGCTCAACTAGGACTCATTTTGTTGTTTTAGTCTTCCATGCTTGATCATGTTTGATTTTTATTTTCTAGACCTTTATTTCTTGACCTAGGTTGAGGTTTCCTAGGGAAAACTTGTCCTAGATTAAGTTTTACATCAGGGATGCCCAAAGTGACCTTGACCAAACACAATGGGCCCAAAATGAAATCCTCTATTGTCTACATTTTTGGAAGGGGAAATCCTACTCTGTGTCAACCATGTTAAAAAAATTCAAATACATTTCACGAGGAGAGGTATAAACATGTAAGGGTCCCACATTATTTTCAATTATTATAATTTCATGTAAGTTTCCATATAGAGTTCACTATAATTGAGTGATCCAATTGAAAATTATGAAGCAATCAACCTTCATGTATAATGGATATGTTTTGTGCATCATTGTGTTATAATGATAATACTTTTCTAATGGTAATATCTTTAAAGCATTGTGATGATACCCTATTATTATAGTCTCATGACTTGTGACCCTATTCATGCTTAGTGATTGAAAATGGTTATAGGATGTATCATCAAATCTTGTATCTTCATTCATACTCAAGTAGTTATAATGTGATTAAATTGAATAGTATAAATCCTATGGTAATCTTATTCATGTGTTGTCACGATTAACCATTAATCTCTAAGTTGTCATTGTTTTCTTTGTATTGTTGAAATACGAATACAGGTGGTCACTCTAATCATCACATTGGAAGGCTCAACATGGTTTCAACATCAGGTATGATATTACATTAAGTATCACTTAAAATTAACAAATCATCATTATTGGGGTTAACTATCTTAATGTTTATGAAGATAGAAACAAAATTAGAATGATCAATTCTTACTTGAGATATTAGCCATTATCAATTAGTAAGGGGTGGAATATTTCAAGAATGTATATCTCATACAATAACATAAACATCATTATAGTAGGATATCATAGTCTTTTTATGGTGACCTAAATTTTATTGAATAGAATTTTTGGTAGCTAACATTTAATTGCAAGGTTTCTTATCAAATCTACAAGTTGTGGCTACATGGAATTAGGGTATGTGTATAAGAAAGTTATAGGTACGAGATTTTTCTACTTTCAAGAGAAAATACATTTTTTGAATATTTAACATCATTTTCTTATTATGAAGAGTTTACAGTGGATAAATGTGCAAGTATGTGCTTGTCTAATGAGAGAACATGAGGATCACACAAACCATTATCACCTCACTCTAGGATCATGAAGTATGAGGGTATACATGCCAATTTGGGTGGGAGTTTGTTAAGTGAGGAAGATATTGTGAGTTTTATAAGTTGAGTCACCTAATTGAATTTTAATTAGTTTTAACACGTGGGTTACTTGTAAAGGCATTTTTTAGTGGAGAGAAAACTCTAAATTTAGGTTATTAGGCCATTTTTTAAACCCTAATCCAAACACTTATGGTTAGGGAACTTTATAAACATGTTTAAGAAGGGATTTGAGTTCTTGGGGATGGGTTATTAGTTGGTTTGTTTTGGAGGAAAGAGATAAACAATTATGAAAAAAAGATTATAATTGATTCTATTCCTCATGGAGGCTAGGGTTTGAGAAGTAAGCTCTTCTATTTCATTATCTTCTTTCCACGTAATTTGTTGTATATACAAAGTTATGGTATGCTAGGATTTTGGGTTTTGTGGATCTTTATTTTCTTCAAAGGTATTCTGTAATGGAGGTTGTCATGTATTTTCCTAGCTTGTGTAGAGAATAGTACAAAGTTAGGTAGTTATTTTTTTATTGGAGTAGTCATGGTGAATTGCAAGGGGGTTAAGACTATGCCAGTATTCCTTGTTTGAGTTAAGTGGTAATTTTAGTGTGGTAATCCTCTTGGGCCTGGGGTTTGGCTAGGATCTTGAAGGATCCCACGATGCCATATGGTAGAATGGTGTGAAAATCACTCACCATTAGAATTTTGATAGTTGGTGGTGCAAATGAACAATTTTAGGAATAAGACATTTAATACAAGAAGTTTAGGTACAAGAAAAGATACCTGTAATAAAATGCCTTCTTATGGTAGAAGAGTATATTGAATGAACCACTTGAAGGAAATAACTCATTGAAGTATTTGCCTAATAAATGTATTATTGTAATGTGTACTAAATTATTTATAGATGCCATTAGTTGTGAGCATAGTCTCCATGTGTAAATGCATGCCAAATGTCCTAGTTAATTTTAAGAAAAATATTTTCATGTATAATATCTAGCTAAGAAATTTATCTTGACATAATATGGTCTTGACTAACCTCCTTGAACATTATACATATTGGTGTTTCGCTACCCTTTCTTTTATCTAGTATGTGGCATAGTTAAAGACCTATAGCTATTATCCAAGTGGATTAAAGTCACTCCCTTATATTGGAGCACTAATGTTTGATAAAGTAGAAATAAGAAACTATGTATTCATTAATAAAACTCTAATCAATGTTGCCTAGGTGCTTTTAATCGTTGTAGAAACCCTATTACCATAACGTAGGTAAGAATGGTTAAATATACTTGCATTCTTATGATCAAGAACTATTATGAAGGAAGAAAAAGATATGTGTCAATTGATGTCAAGAAAAATAAAGAAAAACAAAATAAATATATTAAACAATAATAAATAAAAAAGAGTGAAGACCTGCGCCTTTTCATTTGTATTAGCAAAAAACTAGCATTTCAAATTGTTTATCTTTAAATGAAACCCCTAACTATTAAAGGTATATTAAGTGTGTCTTTTATCTCACAATGACAATAGGGATGTACACTTATACACTCTTATTTTGATGCTCCCTTTTAGCGCCACCATAGGTTGTAACCTCGTTCTAATAGGGATGACATATATATATATATATATATATATCTGTGTGTGTGTGTGTGTGTGTACACACACACACACACACACATATATATTGT
>MU223090.1:1568018-1584785 GCA_018584345.1 Thuja plicata
TATATATATATATATATATATATATATATAGACACACACACACACACACATATACACATCTATATACATATATATACAGAAAGGCATGCATTTATGCATACATACAACAAAAGAAAAACTTAAAATGAAAGAGGAAGACCAGATCTATGTTAAAGGGAAACCCTAGGAAACAAACAAAGAAAGAAGAGTAGGCAAACAAAAATTTTATATGTAGGAAAATAAAACCCTCAAGTACCACGCCTAAAGGTATAGGTCATTGTTTTTCTTATCCCCTCAACGTGTAGTAGTCAACTAGAAATAATCAACCCTCAAGGAATGAGAAGTGGCACAAGAAGGAATGAACTAAGAATATGCCTTGTCCACTACCACAAAACTACTCAAAGGTATAATGACTTGATTAATGCATAAGAAAGCCTAAGAAGTGGAAAGAAAACAATAAAAATATATATAATAATATGAATCTGGCAGAGCATGGATGTATAAAAAAAGTAACCTTCTAAGAACCTCCTACATGATGGATCCCGCTAATGAATCCCCAATATAAGATAGATAATGCCTAATTTGGTGACAGATGCTTTATCAAACTCTTCTCCCCATTGGCTTCCATCACCCCTCTCTCACCAATATTTTAGAGCCTCACGCCTATATAGAGCAATTAGGTTTAGTTTAAACAATAAATGCCATACCAAGTTAATTTTTGGTTGATGCAATGAGGTGTTGTTCCTAGGGATACATGCTGAAAGGTGTGGGTAAGACCACTTTTCTATTCACAATAAAAATGGATGAAAATAATTTATCAAATCAAAATTTTACAATGAATATTTTAGGTGCCTACTCCGGTATTCCATGTGCACACTTAAATAGAAAATCCATTTTTTTTTTCTTGTGGGAGGTTAAAAAATTCTTTGGCTAAGAGCCAAGGGTTGAGGGATATCCATTCCACCAAAATACGTATGGGGCATGATCCGGACCTCATCCCTTATAGTGTCAAAGCCTTTTCACTTAGCAAGACTTGATTCTTGGTGGGCTCATTGAAAACAAAACAACTGCATGAGAAAACCAAGAGCATAACTATGGAGACATGACACAAAAATAAGAAAGGATGGAAAACTCAGCTATTTAGAAACAACATCAAGCGTCTAGCTCAACACTGCCAGTGCCATTTGAGCTACAAGTGATTTCTTCTGCATGTATGCTGAAGCAATCCAATGGGGAGAGTATGCAACTCAAATTTATCATCATTATTATACTACAAATATTAGACATCCCACAATCTCAATGATGGACATAACCACATTGTTGTTGTAGTTATTTATGTATAAATTTATAAGTAGAAGTTAAGATCCCTCTACACAAATGCACATCTCAGACAAACATCATGAAGACATAAAGAGAAGCAATAAATGAAAAAAATGTAGTACTTATGAGTGATCTCACAATAGTGTGTCCCACTTTTCGGGATGAAGGATTTCAGACTTTCAAAAAAAAATTCTTTTTTGATGGCTTTGTGCGAAGTACCCTCGTCACACGAAGTGGTTAATAGGCTTTGCGCAAACTATATAAAATGGGGGGTTTTCTCGAACTAGACCCAATTCGAGCGAACCCTGTGAATCAACAAAAGATAAGCAATTTGGGGAAAATTTTCCTTGGTGGGTTCGTTTGAAGGGGGTTCACTCAAAATCCCTCAGAGCCCTTTGCATGAAGGGGGTCTTTGCACGGAGGGCCCTAAAATGAAAATTTTCCCTGAGAAAACAAAAACCTCCTAAAAATTGTCCTTTCAAGGCCTGGGACAAGGACCAAATCAAATTTTTTTCTGAAACAAATTATGCCAAATGATGCAATTCGGAACAAGCTTTGTAATGAATATAATTTTAATACATATTGAGTTCGTTATCACTTTCAAATATTACTTTAACTAAACATAGGTTGTTTGGCGATTCAACAACCTGTCTCTTCAAGGCTTTGCGAAAAATAGTAAATTACAAAAAAAACTTTATGCAAAATATGTAGGAAAAGCGTATTTGTGTTACCTTTCTATATTAAAAAAAAAATTGAACTTTGATATATACATTTCAAGTTACAGTGATCAAAGTGATGTTATGTCTAAATTACAGTTACTGTCACTTTAAAACTTAATAAACTATGAAATATTGACCCAAAATGAATGAAACCAATTACATCCTCTATACATTGAAGTTACAAATATAATTTTGAAAGAATTACATTGTTATCATATTTTAAAAAAAAGTTATGCTGATCCAAGTGAAAGTCACTTATTAAAATCACAGTTTTTTCACACAAACCACTTTTCGAAGGAGAAGGAAAAATAAATTTTAATGAATTTTTTTTTTTTTAAATATATATATTTAGAAACTAGAAAGAAAATGCTAAAAGACCCTGGTTTATATCATCTTCAAATTCCTTATAGTTTTGCGGCAATAGGTGTTCGAATATGAAGTTTTTTTCTCAAAATGTTGATGTCTGTGTCAAAGTTGGCCAAAAAGTGGGACACACTATTGTGGGATCACCCTTATGCTAGAAATTTTGGGAATGAAAATCAATGGATCATATCAGGTTCGTTATCAAAATTTTTTCTATAAAATTGAAAAGGGACAACTTCACTAGGTATGACCATGAAGAAACCAATAATTACTAGATTTACATTGAGTATTAAATAAATATAGTATGCAGATAGTATCCTACATTAGGTATTGTAAACATATCGTAGACCACAAACATGGTTGTCTAGTGATATGCTAAATTATGAAGAATCTAATTGAGAGATACAAAGTAATAATAGAAATAGAATTTTCAATAATATATGCTTTAAAATATGACATCATTTAGTAACATTTAATACAAATTTTTTGATAGTTGGACTTGATGTATATGTGGATTTATATTCTTTTTATGAAAAGTGAATGTAGACATCATAAAATGTTATTAATCTCATTGGTATTCCACATTTTTTAGGTAGTCAAGTTAATATTTCTGATTAAATAAAGAGGGAGAGGGCCTAAACCCATCATAAAAATAACATCAAGTCTAAAATGACAGTCTAGAGAGAATTCACAAGCAATAAATTCTAGAAACTAAAGTAGCAGAAAATAAACTAGAAATAGGACCAACATGAAAAAAAAAACACAGATCCAACACCCAATACCAACACAAAGCATCAAGAAGCAAGAGACCGAAATTGCAGGAAAACCTTCTATGTAAACCAACAGCTACTTGTTGAGACCCTTCAACTTATTTGGCAAGGAGGTGCATTTAGGAGTCCGAGAAGAAGCAACATCACTAGAGACAATGTCCTCCCTAGCCACCTCCAGCAAGTTGTCCTCTTTGTTCTTCTATTTCATATTTCTTTCCTCCAACTCAGCATGGATGGATCTAATTGAGAGGTTGGTCTTATCCAGCACACTCTTGGTGTAGTTGGTCAACTCAACCAACAATTTGTTAATTTGGGAGTGGTTTTCCTTCATATTAGAAAGTGCATTAATCATTTCCATTTTCTCTTCCTCGGAGGGGACTTGGTTCTTAAATCAATAATTTGGTCCTCTATAATCTCCCAATTGTTTAACTTCTTTCCAAAATCACCACCAACCTCCCAAAGACTTGTATCCCCTTTCCCCTTGGTCCAATCCTTATCCTTCCTTACAATTTATGCCACAACTTCAATCTTATTAATATTTCTTGTGGTAATCTTGAGCTGGAAAATGAGCCATTTTCTTACTGCCTTTTGTCTTTTGTCTTTTGAGGAAGATACACAACTCATCACCTTTTCTACCCATAGACTCCAATTCATACAAACCAATAAGGGAATCAGATAACTTGGAGGGGGGAGAACTTTTGAGGATGATAGGCTCACCAGGATAGCTGAGATGGGCTTTAGGCGAAGGGGGAAATTGGACAGAGAGGGATAGTTAGCAGTCGAATTCTCTGGAGTTCACGTAGATTCAGTGGACCAAGTGGAAGTTGAGTCTTCAAACAAGTCAACAACATCTTCCTTGGGTTGATCAAGTCCCAGGGCTTTAAACTTATCTTTCTAGACAAGATTCACTTGAGTAGAGACAGGGGAGGGAGCACTAGCTAGAAATTTCGCTTGAGCCTGGATAGGGATAAAAGTGGGATTGTTTAGCTCAACCAAGAGCCAAGAATAAGGGCCAACTTTAGGCATATGGATGAGATGAAAATTATATAATATTAGGTTGAGGCCCTCGTGGAGAGGAACCCCATCATTTTCCTTAGCCTTAGACACAAATTGAGATAGGGAAGAAAAAATCCAAAAAGGAAAGCTCAAATTGATGCCTCTATGAAAGTGGTTTAACATTGGAAATAAATGGGAGTGTAAGTATTTGTATCAACCTCCCAAATTTATGAATTTGATTAAAATAGACGTAATGAACTTCCACTTTCTAGGCAACTTCTCTCTCTTGAACCCATTTTGCAAGCTTGACACCTTCTCACCAGGGTCTAAGATACATGTAATTAGCCTTGGAGTTAGGTGGAAACTCTTTTCCCTCCATACTCAATCTAGTCAAGTGAATAGTTAGAATGTGATAAAGATGATTATATGGTTGTGAGGAAGCTAACTCATTTTACAAACAATGCTAGATATTATATAAATATTAACCAAGGAAATATATATTAATATATTCAATTTCATAATCAATATGAAGTCCCAAACTCCTAGTCATACTAAACAATATGCTTCAGGTTTACTTGACTCCTATGCAGCTCCAAGAGAGTAACATAATGAATGTAATTAATGGATGCATTGTCATTGGTAATATCTATAATATTATGGGTGCTAACATAATATATAAAATCAAATAATTTAATGATATTGCATGAGGAATATGTGAGTGTTCACACAAATGTAACTCTATAATAATGCTCAACTAGATTAACATTATCATCAATGTCACATTGTTGAAATTATCAGTCAGTATTCATAATAAATGAGTAAACAATCTACATTCGAGAGAATTATCAATGGTTGGTAGTATAGACAACTAAAATAACTATCATATAATAATTAAGGTTATCTAACTTTCAATGTAAATATTGTTTTTGATAGAAAAAGCAACAAGAGGGTGCTGGCCTGTGGAACAGAGGACTAGTAGCACATTAACAGCATATTAATGGAACTAGTCAAAGCTAACAGCAATTTAGCAGGATATCACAAACACCAAATCTAGTTCTGCCTCTATCAAAAACAAAAGTAACAGTTCTACTCCAAATGATTAAACCAGAGTAATTGCTAACAATAGTAGCATCAAAAGTATTGCTAATAAGCCTCGCAGGGCTCAACCAAACCAAAATAACAAACTTAAAATTAACCCCAAAAATAGAACAGGGGAACTGAGGGTCAAGCCCAGCCAAAATAACTCAAACCATAGGCAGCAGCATTAATTCTTCCCTCCCAGCTGTTTAGACAGCAAGGTTCTCGCCCACTCCTCCTGGAGGAACAGGAACAGATCCTTGTTATCCTCGTTCGCTTCCAATTTGCCATCTGCCAGCTTTTCTTGCACATTACAGAGGGTCGTCACCAAGGCATGCATAACCTTCAGTGCAAATTTGTTGGTCCTCATGCAATGGTTCATCAGGTCCTGCATATTCTTCTTAATCTCAACAATTTATTTGTCAATAATCACAAACTTTCTTGTAAGGGTGCCTGTGAAATTGCATTTTTCCTCCATGCCAGAGGAGAGAGGTTTATCCTGGGGATCATGGTGGGGGCTTTGGGGTGGGGTGGGATTCTTGGGGGTTACCGTAGCTCTCTGGGGGTTGGTCAGGGGAGTATTACCAGTCGGGCTCATATAGCCTTCCGAGGAATCATTTCTGGAGTTTATGGAGTGGGAGACATTTTTGGTCAGGGAGAGCTCCTTGGAGGCCGTTTCTAACATCTTGATTTTTCATTGTTCCTTGGCTATTCTATTAGACTTCTTATGGCCAGAACCGCTTAGGTCCACCTCCAAATTGACCTGGGTTTCCATCATTTTCTATTTTTTGGGCTTGTAATCCGTCTCAGGTGTGCTGTCAACCCCTTTCCCTTCAATGTAATCCACGGAGTCAGAAACATATGAATCCTCCTGGCCTTCCTTCTTATAGGTGGGAATCTTAATACTTTTTTTACGAGTTTTTTTATCTAACTTCAAAGGCCCTTGAGTATTACGGATGGACTGGGAGGAGGAATTGGTGGTCTTTTCGGCTTTTTCAGAGGGCTTCTCCTGGGCATCATTTGAATAATCAGAGGGGGTTGGGGTGCTGGGCATATGGCTTTGTGCAACTGGAAAAGATAGAGGAGGAGGCCTTGGTGGAGGATAGCTCTGTCAGGGTTGCTTTTGATATCAAGGACATAACTTTCTATAGAGTGCAGAAGATAAAATGGTATGGAAATTAAATATTTGTTCCTAATATGATTCAGGAAAGGTAAGTGGAGTTGTAAAACACCGTAAACTTACCTTCAAGCATGAAGTACTTCATGATAATGAGACAAATTTTTGGCCAGAAGTCCAGTAGCTCTTCTCTGTTGAAACCCCCCTATTTCCTGACCGGCAGCTCCCCATCTTTGAAAAATTGTTTTAGGTTGGTAGGGTCAGCAGTTTGACTAGTCTTTTTGTACTTTCTACGCACCATAGAGAGCCTCATAGCCTCTGCAATGACCTCCTCATTGAGCTGGAAGTGAATGCCCCCAACTAAGACACTTCTGTTGTTCCAGGAGGAAATGAACTATTTAGATATTCTCTCATCATGTCCACCTTTCATGCATTCCATGAAACCCCAAATGCCGATTTCCTTGCAATAATGGGTGTCCAGCGGATCAAAAGTAAAGGCTTCATCTTTATTATCAGGTTTGATATGGAGAACATTACCCCCCATATCAGAGGTCTGCTATTCAAGCGTCGGAATATCCTTGGGGTGTGAGAGCCGACTATTGTTGCAGGCCATATAAAACCACTCTCTTTACAAATCCATTTCAAAAAAAGCTTATACATAACCTGCCGGTTTTGAGAATTTTGGAGAACGGGCTCCGTATTGTCAAATCTAATGGATCTCTGGGTAACATAAATATTAGTAATATAATTACTACCATTAATATCCAAAAATGCCTTTTGACACTAACAATGATCACTCCACATGAACAAAAGGTAATGATGGAACTTTATGGGAATTTGAGTTTTGCCTTTCATAATCACACAAATTACTCAAATATGCCAACACGTGATCGAGGAGGGGTTCATAATAAATAAGCCAGCCTGGCACATTTAGACTATAGTATTCATTTCTCCCTTGATGAGTTGCTGAGTCATCGGGGGTAAATCACCAACTAACATCCAACTATTTAGTTTTGTTTGTTTTAGACCAATTGCTGCCAATGAGTCAGCAAGCGAGTTTCCCTCTCTGTAGGTATGGCCTATAGTCATATGTTGGAAGCTCTCAAGAAGCTCATAGATCTCCAACATGATAGGTCTAGCCCACCACCCCACACCATCTCCACTCTTGACTGCCTCTATTATCACTTTGGAATCCCCCTCGTTTTCCAGCTGTTTGAAGTTCATCTATTTTGCAAGTTTAATCCCCCAGAGAAGTGCAGTCCCTTCCGCCTGGGTGACAGTACATTTATTTATTGGTCCTGCATAAGAAAGAAGGAAAGTTCCATGGTGATCTCTTTGCACTCCTCCCCCACTGTGCCCAAGATTGTTAACTGCCCCATCAAAGTTTAATTTTATCCTGTCTCTAGGAGGGGCAGTACATTTGGTAGCTTTTCTGGCAGTCTTCTTAGTATTGCCAAACCTGGAGAACCCACTCAGGAGGTTCCAGCGTTTAGCTATCTTAGCTTCCCAGGTAGTAGGAGGGTTAGATGAGAGCTTCCATTTAGCCATCTTGACATTTTCACTCAGGAGCTTAGTTCTGATAAGGAGACAGGTTTCAGGCTGGATGCCTATCTCCCTAAAGATCCTATTGTTTCTTTCCTTCCAGATGCACCAGTATATGTGTGGGGGAAGCATACGCCAGAGGAGTTAGAGTAGAGGGTGGTTTGAGGGGGACCTCCAGTTAATGAATTGGTGCACCTCACCGCCCAGGGCTCACGAGATACCCAATCTACCATAAATTCCTTGCCACATGCTAGTAGCATAGTCACAGTGGATGAAGACGTGGTTTACTGTCTCTTCCGCCTTCTCACATAGGACACATATGTTAGCCATTGAGAAGCCTCTTTTAGTAATATTATCTTGGATTAGGATCTTACCGTGCATTAGGGTCCACCAAATTTTTTTTATTTTAAGCATGAGTTGGGGGATCCACACCTTCTTCCAGTCCCCTGCGTTTCTCTCCTCCTTAAGAAGCAGGTTATAAGCAAAAATAACTGTGAAAGCACCAGTCTAGGTGGGGGTCCAAATAATAGAGTCATCAACCTTAGAAATTTTGATACTAGTCAGGATGTCAATAAGATCCTTGGCTATGTGTTGCAGGTCCGGTCTATCCCTTAATTGATTAGGTAAATCAGCCCAAACTCTTTCGTTGGTGTAGTTGGAAGCTCTAAAACCCAAGCTAGGTCTAAGGTAGTCCATAAGTGGTTTGAACTTATGTCCCAGCTAAGGTTTGTTCATGATCCAATGGTCATTCTAGAATCTGATGGACCTAGCATTACCAATTTGCCAAAAAGCCCCTCTGGATAGGAGGGGCTTAAACTTGCAAATGTTTATCCAAAGTTTGGATCCACTAGGGAGGTCACTGTTATGGAACATCGTTCCGTAGGGGTGGCTTTGGAGATATTTGGTTTCCATTATTCTACACCAATTTGCTTTTCCCTCAATGAGCTTCCAAGCCACCTTATTAGTAAGGGCCTTGTTCATCAGACCAATTTTTCTAAGGCCAAGACCTCCCAATCTTTTCAGGAGGCAGACAGTGTCCCAGTTGACAAGCGAAATCCTCTTTTTTTCTTCAGTCCCCGCCCACAGAAAGGTTCTCTAAAGTTTTTCCAGTTTTTCAGCCATATTGCTTCTAATTTTGAAGAGGGATAGGAAGTAGACCAGGATCCGCTATAGGGTAGAAGAAACCAATTGAAGTTTGCCAGCATTGCTTAATATCTTTCCTTTCCAGCCAGCGAGTTTCCTCTGGGTTCTTTCCAGAATAGAGTTCCAGAATTCATGGGATACCTCTTTGACTGTGAGGGGAAGTCCAAGGTAAGTAGAAGGGAGTGAGGCTACCAAGCACCCCAAAATTTGAAGCACCTTATTTTGTAAGTCCACTGGAGTATTGAAGAAGAATAGCCATCTTTTTTGATAGTTAATACATTGACCCGAAGCCCAAGCATAACAATCCAGAGTTTGTTTCCATTGCCTGGCCTCAATAACAGAAGAATACCCAAAGAGGAAAGTGTCATCCACAAACTATTCCAACACCACCTGAGGGTGAGTGGAAGCAGGTTTGATGCCTTTTATCCTTCCTGTAGCGGATAGCATACCCATAGTCCTGCTAAGCACATCAGCCACCATGATAAAGAGGTAAGGAATGAGAGGGTCTCCTTGTCTAAGACCTTTCTCAGGAGTAAAATGGCCACCTGAGGAGCCATTAGTTAGGACAGAAAAGCTAACAGTTTGGGTACACTCTTTTATAATTCAGATAATCTTTTCACTAAAGCCCATTTTAGCAAGAATTTTGAGCAGAAAAGACCAATTAACTTTGTCATAAGCTTTTGAAATATCCAGTTTAAAGGCCATACCTAGGGCTCTTCTTTTGTCCATAGAGTGGATAATTTCATGTGTAGCAATGGCCGCATCCAGTATCTATCTACCTGGCACAAAACCTTTCTGAGTGTTGCAGATAATCTTGTCAAGAAGAGGCTTGATTCTTCCAATCAGGATCTTGGTGAGGATCTTGTGGAAGGTATTGCAGAGGCTAATGGGTCTGAAATCCATCATAGAAGTAGGGTTGTCATTCTTAGGGACAAGCACAATGTAAGTTTGATTATGCTGTCTAAGAAGGCGCCTAGTCCTAAAGAAATCTTTGGCAGCTCTAGTAAAATCATTTCCCACAATTTCCCAGTACTCTTGAAAGAAAGTTGGAGGAAATCCATCCGGTCCAGGGGCTTTGTAAGCTCCCATAGTGAAAACCGCCTTCTTAACCTCTTCATTTGAAACCTGCATCGTGAGCATGTCATTATCCCCTAGGGTAATAATGCTTTGGATGTGATCTAGGAGCTGGTTTTGGATGTTGTCTGGGCAGTCAGGACCCTCTTCTGAGTACAGGTCCATAAAGTAATTTACCGCAACCTAGTTAATTTTATCCTTTTCCTTGACTTCGTTCCCATCCTCATCCATAAGAGAAGAGATGGTATTTCTCTTTTTATGGATGCTGGCAGACCTGTGGAAGAAGGTCATGTTCTTGTCCACTTCAGCAAGCCACTGAATTCTGGATCTTTTCTTCTAGTAAATTTCTTCTCTTTTCAAGGTTTCCTGCCACTTGTGTCTAGTCCTCTCCTCCTCCCCCTGGATCTGAGGCAGGAATCTTTCGGATGCAAGTTGAGCCTGGAGGGAAATGAAGGTTTCAGAGAGATCAATTTTCTCCATGCGAAAGTCACCAAAGTTGTGTTTGCTCCACCCTTTGACCTCCTTTCTGATAATTTCTAGTTTTTGTGCAATTCTAAACATAGCGGTGCCCCTAATATTAGTCTTCCACCAGAATTTCACCTGATCCCTAAAGGAGGGGTGAGAGCACCACATAATTTTGAATCTGAAGGGCGTCGAGCTGACCTTAGGAGAGTCAAGCCAGCAGAGAAGGAGGGGGTTGTGATCTGAGGTAGTTCTAGGGAGGGCCGACAAAGTGGAGTTTAGGCAGAGGTTCCAAGAGGAAGTGGCTAGGACCCGAGCAAGCCTCACCTAAATTAGGTGAGAACCTTTCCTATTATTGGACCAAGTGAATGGGTTCCCCATCAGAGTAATATCAAGAAGACCTATGGAAGCAATAAAATCTGCCAGCTCCCCCATACTGTCCGAGTAATCCATGAGGCCACCACACTTTTCAGAGGGGTAAAGGGGGGTGTTAAAATCACTAGCCAACAAAAAGTTTGCAGAGCCATCCTGATCAAGCTAGTGGCCCAGCTCAATCCACAGAGAGGCTCGCACGTGCTGAATGTTAGGAGCATAAATATTGAAGGTGGTCCATTTGATACCAAACTTCCTAAAGGTGACTACAAGGAAGTTAGGGGATGAGGTAACCAACTGACTAGTTATTCTATTGGGGTTCCAGAGCCTAGCAATGCCACCAGACGCACCTGTAGCTTCAGAATAAAGGAAAGCAGCCCCCGGCCAAAGATGTGGCACTAGGGTAGCAAAGGTACTAGCAGACATCTTGACTTCCTATAAGAGAAGAACCTCCAGCTTGAGATAAAAAATGTAATGTTTGATAGCCATTTGTTTAAGGGAGCTGTTCAAACCCCTCACGTTCCAAGAGAGGCAATTCATCTCTTACTTTTGAAGCTAGATTCCAGGGTTTGTTGCCTTCCTACCGCAACCTCCCTTATGGACCCTTTCGATCTTCTTACTCATTCTGAGGGTCTTCCTCTAGGTGTATCCACCCCCACATCTGCCTTTTTATTTTTGGTTTTCTTTTTCTGTGTTTTCCATTCCCCCTCCTCATCCTCTAAACCATCTGTGGAGCTGAGGGAACTTTTCTTTACCACCTTTGGGGTGTACTTAGCCACTCAAATTGGGTCATGCAACTCAAGGGATACCACAATATCAGGCTATTCCTCCCTAGTAGAGTTAAACTTTCTCTCCTCAGGGGGGGTGTCAAGGTTAGAGTAGGTTCCAAAATTGGTGCCATCTCGGGTTGGGACACCCGATCTCTCAAGATTGGGTCTGGAGGAGACCCAGAGCATCCCACACCCGGCTCTTGGGGGGAGACTTTCTCACCTTCTTCAGGTGTCAACAAATCAGAATCCGTATCAATGGCCTCAGGTGTCTGCACAACAAAATTCATATCAACGGCCACCAGGGGTGGCCTTGACACCAATGATTCCTCATTCTCAATTGGGAGGGGGGCCTCTGCTACTCCTTTGTCCTTGTTCTGTCATTTCTCTTCCGACTTGGTGGCCTTGTAGGTATCACTAGAGGGGCCTCTACATTCGCATTTACAACAAAAAAGGGTAGCATTTTCATACACCAATGCTTGGGTCCATCTACCCAGTCTAGATTTTAAAATAACAAAGTTGGGTAGGATTTTATTCATAGTGGCATTCACACAGAGTCTAGCAAACACCAACCTAGATTTAGACCTTTTCACCTGATCTACGATGATGAATGAACCAAAGGAATCACCAATCCACTGAAAGACCTTCTCATCCCAATACTCGAGCGGGAGGCCTGGGAAGCAGACCCAAACAGGAGCTGATCTAGTTAGGTCTGTCGCCAGATTGAATCCGGGTTTCCATTTTGCAAGGGCTAAGAAATGCTTTCCATATACCCATGAACCTGACAGCACAATGGTCATGTCCTCGAGAGTGGTAAACTTAAATAGGAAGAGCCCTCCTGGCATAGCCTAAACCAGGGCTGATCCTTTGATCTTCCACTGGTTAGAAACCCATTTTCTAACCATTTCAATGGTAGGTCAGAAATTGAAGAATCGACCCACCAGAGCCATCTAAAAGTCAGCCATCATGCGATTCACCGTAGAGTTAGGGAGTGACAGTTCTGCTCCTTTCTTAGTCTGAACAAAATCCACCAAAAGGGCCTGCAAGGGTTGTTGGACATCACCAACAAGAGCACCTTTCCAGTTAGGTTTAGGGGAGAGCGGGGGATCAGCAGAAGAATACTCTTTTTGAGATTCCCCCATTGACCCTAGCACAGTGACCATGATTTGGGGTCCATCAGGTCCAGCACGTGGGTCTTCCAGGGGGGCAGCATCTCCCCTCGGGGAGGCAGGCATGGGAACCTGCAGTTTGAAAATCGAGCTGGGCGGGAAGGTGAGCGGGAAGTTGCAGAGCGAAAAAATTCTTCCTAATTCAATGTAAATATTGTTATTATTTATACCAATACCAATATTAGTGTTCATCATAATTTTATACTAACATGAAAAACAATGGTCACTAATATAGATATGATATAATATTTATCTAGTTTGTTGTTCCTTAAAAGGAATAGTTACTAGCTTGGTAACTTTTACCCTTAGGGAAAAGGAAATATATGATTGAAGAGACATATCCAACTCCCTAGAATCATCAAGGAATGATAGATAAATTAGAATTTGACGAACCTTGGGGTGCTTATGCCAACCTCATAAAAAAAGAACTATATAAAACATGAAAAGAATAAACAACTTGGTTAATCTTTGCATATCATGTCTAGTGCACTTGTTTATTGATTCACTTATCACATATACCCTATTGCACTTTGATCTACTTGATGGGTAAGGTTACCGGCTTGTATGAAGCTTTGATTACCCAATTAGTTAAATACTAGTCCTTTCAACTCTCTACCTAATAACAAAATTTATCTCTGAGTGGTTCTATTAATAACTAGGATGCCTAAGAGACACACAAAAAATAAAATCATAATCACATGGAACCCTTGTGTTTTCTTGAGGGGTATTACAACAGGAAAGCCTAACACACTCATTTGAGACATCAAAATATCTCATCATCTTATCATCTCAATTGAACATTGAGCTCAAGAATTCAAGGCTACATTTCATCACCCTATATACTTTAGATTTAAGTATTCTGACAAGTTTCATCAATCTCCATGCAAACATGTTTTTTTTTATGATTGATTTCATTTATGTGAAGTCATGTTCACCATCAAAACTTGTGATCACATTAAAAGAGAATTTCATCTATGATTTAGATATTTTAATTTTAGATCTAGCATTTTCTACATTACAACACACTTTAAATTCAAGTATATTTCAATTATGTTTCAATTTTTGACTCCAAAATTGTGGTTTGACCAAGGAAAACCCTTATTAACCCTAATTTTTTCTCTCTTTTCTAATTGTAGGAAGAAAGTTTAGGATACAAATTTGCGAGTAGATTGAGTTGAGCAAGACCTATAGATTGAAATTTAACAAACAGGAAAAAGTAGGGCCAAATTCTACTTGAGAAAAGTTTACATGAACATTTCTAATAACATTATCGGGGAAAGCTCTTAGTAGTATAGTAATTCCTAAATAGCCAGCTCTTTCTGTATATGGTTTCTTAGGTCAAGATTTCCCCAACCAAAACAATCCAAGTCATTTTGTCTTTGATTTTAGAGACATGGCCCTATATGACCTCTGTTAACGTTCAAAATAAATAGTAAAATTTAAATTGATAGATAGATCAATCAATTCATTTAAAATCCATCCGATGATCATTACATTGCTAATTACTTGCAATATAAAGCTATTATTTCTGTTAATAACCACTTAAGGGAATGTAACTTCCTATACCTAAATATCCAACTAATTTATTTTATTTAATCTAAGCCTAGAAACTAACCTAATTAATGTAATACACCAACATTCCCCCTTATTACATTAATTCGAATAAGAGTGGAAGGTGCAAGTGTTTTAAACCCAACCCTTTTGGAGACTTTGAGGAAGTTCCTTCACCAATCCTCCTTGCTTTCTCAAGAAACACAAAACTGACTGTATCAATGAATCTCGTGATCGTAGAACCTAAAACCATCTGCACCGCTCAAGAATCATTGAACTGACTACTTTAATGGATCTCTTGACCATAGAACCAGAAACCACCTGCACAATGAATGTTCCCACCTCCCATACAGAATGAGACACAATTCCTTTAAAATTCCACATTTCCTTTGAGTGTGTCCAACGCCTCCTCTAGTGCTACATAGGAGACGCCCTTCCTCTGCAAGTTGACACCTCCTCCGAGTGTGTCTAATGCCTTCTCAAGTATTGTGGAAACAATCTCTCCCCTATTGTACAAGTCAAGAATAATATTTCTATACATGAGATGCCTTTCCTCTAAAAGTCCACATCTGCTCCGAGTGTGTCTAATGACTCCTCAAGTGCTCGACAAATCATTAACTAGATCTTGCCCCCTTGTTCCTTGAAGGGACAATCATGATGGCAAACCCCCTTTTTCTTCAGGGACACAAATATGTCAAGCCCCCTCTTTTCTCTAGGGAAAATTTTTCGAAGCACTGCCTTTTTCAGGGACACAAATAGGTTGTTTTTATGCAATGAATCATCCTAGAGGGAGAAGCTAACTCAGGATGATATAAAACCTCTTGCCTCCATTGCCTCCAACCTCCTATCAAATTTTTTTTAGACCTTACCTATCATAGATAACATTCGCACCTTTGAAATTTTTGTGAAGTCGAACATAAATGGCTCCTTAGCACAAGCACTTGAGGACTTGTACATAAAAATTAGGATGTCAGATTCAACTTAAATGCATCCATTACAATCAAAATATTTAATATGTATGAGAAAATCATTCTCATTGTCTGCTCGTATAGACGAGAAATTTCTATATCAACCTTAACCACTAAATCTCATTTGAACACCTTTAAAAGCATAAAAAATTCCTCTTGTCACTCCAACATATTTGAAAACAACAGCAAACTTTTTATGTGTTAATGTTCTTATCACACATCGTGGTAGTACCCAACTTTTCCTTCTTTATAAGCCAATCAAGGATTAGGATTCAAAACAAACTTAAACGCATGATCATTGAAGACTTATAATGTCTTTGTCATAGTATTATTGTATCAGTATCCTTAATCCCTTGTAGAAATTTTCATTAAATTATCCACATGCCAAACATTGCTTTCTTATACAGCCAAAAGGAAAAACAAACATTGTAACTGTAGCTTATTCTACTTTAGCACTTCATGTACATGGGATGAAGTTTAGCGTAGCAGCCAAATAATACCAAATGAAATATCTTATAGATATAGTCCCTTGCTAATAACCCTGAATACGGGGTAGACCAATCGGCAATCAAATTAAAAATATTGCAACCTATTCTCCATAACAGAGCCGTCAACCAAATCATGTGGGCACAACCTGCAGCTACTTTATTATGATGGCTCACAACTTCAACATTCCAATAGAATCGCAGACGCTTTTATTATGATGGCTCACACATGTCTACTGGGAAATGATAGAAGGTACTTACTGATGTTTTGGAGATTCGAGTGCCACAATATTTACTGCAATGCTCTACTCCAATCGCTGTGTAGAATACTCAGAAAAATATCCGAGATTCTGGAAGAACTTTTCCATCTTTTGTAGCCTCGTACTTTTAGTATCGAGCAATATTTTTCCAGGCCATTTCTTTTCTAATTAATTGCAACACAGATCACAGGCATAAAGGGAACGATAGAGCTCACTTTCTCTACATCGTCCTAGCCATATGAAGAACTCAGTAAAATCTCTATGGCCACGTTGCTTTGATAGAACAATGTGAACGCTAAAAATAAATAGTAGATTTCAAATTGATAGATAGATCAATGAATTCATTTGAACTGAATCCGATAAACTCAATCCGATGATCATTACATTCCCAAGCACTGGCTATATAAAGCCATTATTTCTGTGAATAACCACTGACGAGAATGTAACTTCCCATACCTAAACTGGAATAAGCTGGAATAAGCATTAGTTAATGCTAGAATAAATTAATTCTCTGTTTGTGGGCATTTTCCTTATTCTCGAATTAGAAAACTTATCCCCATTTTGGGGCTTATTCCAGCATAAGTTAATTCTAAAAAAAAGCTGGAATTCATTTCTTATTCGAGAATAAGCTTT
>MU223090.1:1613601-1637763 GCA_018584345.1 Thuja plicata
GCTATTCCCTCTCCCATGGTAAAAGGGAAGGTGTACAAGAGGAAACCTGCACCTCAAAAGGCTAAACAACCAGCTAGGGCACCTGCAAAGAGGAGAAAATATGTTTAGACAGATGAAGAATTAGAAGGTTTAGCAATGGATGAACCTGACACTGTCAGACTAGAAAAGGAAAAAGCAAAGGTTACATCACCATCTGATGACATTGATAACATATGTAAGTATATTTTTGAAGCTGCATATGTTAGACATCCAAAAATTAGGAAATGGTTACAATGGGATACAGTAGAAAAAAATAAGATTGAAGATGCACTTATTGCTAAGATGTGCAAACATTATTATGTCCCATTGCACTTCACTTCATAAGATGTTCCACAAGAAATTTTGGATAATATATCCTCTAGATTCACTTTTGCACTCCATGAGGAGAAGAGGGTAAGAGAAAGAGTACTAGTCTCTCTTATGCCTCCCGAATCAACAAAAGAGGAAATCAATGAAGTCATGGAGAAATATACAAAGAAATTCTCACCAAAAATGAGAGCTTACAAATTTATTCAAGAGAAACTTATAGAGCTAGAAGAAGACACTCATCAAATATGGAGTGGAATACTAAAACCTGATGAGGAAAGCAGTCCTGAAAAGGAACCTATCAACGCAACAGCTAACTCAACAGTTGAGTTGGAGACTGAAGAAATACAGATCATAGGCCAAAAACAAACAGATATTATAGATGAACATTGGTCAAAGGATGGCAAAGATGATCAAGTACCCGGAAGCCCCATCCACATTAACTTGGAGGATGAAGAAGTTACCAAAGAGGAACTTTCAATAAAGGGTAACTTAGATGTTGATATGAATGATGATTCATAGTTAGACAACATTGTTGACACCATTATAGGAAGACCCTGTAGCAGAGATCCAAAAAGATGAAGACATCAATGCTACTAAGGGTAATACCGACGAACAAGACATAGCTATTGACACTGCAACTGTCAATACACCAACAAATATGAAAATATTAATAGATACTATTGATATACAGTCAAACCAGGATAAATCATCTAAGAAAGATGATGATATGCCCAAGGATATGGGTACCGATGAAAACAAAGGTGCATCCTATACACCTAAGGATACAGACACTGAAATGAAGGATACAACCGATGAGTAGCAGGATGTATCAAAAGAACAAAGCAAAGAGGTAGATAAAACAATTGATGATACATTAAGAAAGGTTGAAGAACAAGATAAGAGTGAGGAAGTTAAGAGAAATGAGGAAATAAAACAAAAAGAAGATTCATCTATTGATACACCCAAGGTACATGAGGAGACGTCTTCACCAAACCGTCTGGTGAACACTGAACAAATACAAAAGGATGCCTCATCCTCTCGACACTCACCAACTAAGTCAACCTAGTCACAAGCCCTACAAATGGTGGTATATCAATCTGCCACCCAGCCAAAGTAAAAGAAGAAGAAAAGGTAAAGAAGGATATATTGGTTGTGACACTTGATGAAGTCATTGAAGTTCCAAACTAGGACATTACCACATTGGACAGTGACAAACTTCAAGAGTTTGGAGTGCTCTGTCAGATGAAAGCCATACAAAAGAAGATGATACAAGAACATAGGGAGAACATGGTGCTTGAAAAAGCTAAAGAGATACTCCAAAAACTAGTTCCTAAAGTGAAACTTGAAGAAAATGCTTCAGTAAAGGAACAAATTGTTGTTCTCACCGACGTTATAGCAGAGCAAGGTATAGAGGCAGATCAAGCAATGGAAGAGCAAGAAGAAAAGAAATATCAATTCAAGATAATTGATAAAATCAGCCAAGAAGTGGCATTGAACAAGGTAAAGCTGTCAGAACTCAGTGATGAATTAGAGTCGATGATTGCTAAAGCAATCACCTTAGTTCAGAAGATGTGCACACTTGAGAAATTTGGAAAAGAAAAAAGTGACAAACTAGCAGAAATTAATTCAAATGTCAAAAAGAGTGCACAAAGCCTAACCTCTCATGCCGATAGCATAAAGGCACATCATGACACAGTCATAGAGGCAAATAGGCTAAGGCAAGAAATATGGGATGCTGAGACACAATTCAGAGGTGAGATCACAGAACTTCAGGCACACATTCTACCAAATCTTACTATTATGCAGCAACATATTTTAGAAGCAATAAATCTAATAGCAACCCCTGAGATGTCTGTAGTAGACAACATCTATAATATACATGTACGAATTTCACTAGAGCACATGGCTCTAGAAATGTTGAAGGAGAAATGGGAAAAGATGATGGAGGAAATCAAGTCCTCACATTCCCACCTTTTTGAAAAGCTATAAGTACCTTTGACTTTAGAATCAAAAAAGGAGGAAAGGAAATGTATATAGTTATGTACTAGTTATGTACAATACATATTTCAAAAAAAAAAAAGAGGAAAAAAATAAATAAAGGATATGTATATATACTTATAGTTACTGACATATACATAGGGGGAGTCATTCAAATGACTAAGGAAGAAGTATACACAGGTGTACATACTAATACACTCATTATGTTGCACATATCATGTTTTTGATACTAATGTCAAAGGGGGAGATTGATGACATTATTTTTCCATTAGTATACTCAGTGAAAAACATTGACAAAGTATTAATGGCAGACAACAAGCATTACCAGAAAACCATAGGCAGTACCGGTTAAATGCAAGCATACCCGACATAACAAAGATTTTGAGAAAAATGCTAAGTATAAAAGACCACAACCATCACCGGCGACCACAAGCATTACCGACGACACAATTTTCAGAACTAACCTGACAGAAATAAAAAAGGCATACCCAATGACAAGTTCAAGAAAGGAACACCGACGACCAAGAAAATCGACCATCAGAACCAACAGACAGATAAAGAACCCGCAAATTGTGGATCTAACTTTTACACGATGGATAAAGCAATGTAATTCTATTTATAGAGTTTTATTTTGTTTTAAATAATAATTTGATGGTCATGCAAGCTTTATGTAGATGCTTTAAAGCATCCTAATGGATCTAAAGCATATCTAACTAAAGACCAAGGTCAAGTTGTATACCCTGGGTCTAGAGTTAACTTGAAATGCATGAATCAAGAATTGAATCTAAATTAGTATAAATAGATGTTTATACTCAATTTTGAGTACATGAATTCTTTATGAATGATAGCCACGAAGAGCATCTAAAGAGAAGAAGGCAGAATTCATGCAAAGATTAGAAACATAGTACATCAATTTTCAAGAATACACAAAGGCTACCGACGAGTAGATAAAGGTATTATTCAATCATGGAAGGATGAATACTAATATGTATGAAGCTTTATAGGATATAACTATCAGTAATTGAAGATTTCATTTATTATCAGATCAAAGACTTATGTAGTTGCATTCTAACAAGTGCATCACATCTAAAATCCTTTTGTAGAAGGTGGACTTAACCGTTCTTTCCAAATCTCTTAACACAGTGCACACTTACTAGTGTTGCTAAAGCTTCAAATGAAGTAGATCTTAACAGGTCTCCACTGTCATACTCCTAACAGGGTAGGTCATTAGAAGTGACCAGATGTAAGCCTTAACCAGCCCCTTCTTATCTACATATAGTGAAGTTTTGTGGGTAACAATCCCCACCGTAGTTTTTACTTCCTTAACAAGAGTTTTCTGCGATATCATATCTTGTGTCATGTGTTATCTATTTTCATGAATGTTTCTATTATGGTTACATACTAAAAATAAGGTATGATATGATTACATATGCATAAAGAAAGATGAATAGTTAGATAAGTTAAATTAGAAACTGATGACTAAGGGTTAATGGGATAACCAAGAAATTTTTTAGAGGTACTGATTCACCCCTCTCCTCTCAGTACATCAGCTCAATATAGTTCCAACATTGGGTTCACTACTTAGTATGTTTTTTAAGTGGTGGTGTTGTTATTATCTCCATCATAGTTCAACCATTGTCAATCCATTGCTATAAAAAGATTATCCCTTCACATCGATTCATATAGGAGTCAGTGATCATGTTATTTTTTTATTAGGCACTCAATTAAAGAAAAAATATAAAATAGGTCTAATTTATCAAAAAATTAAATATATGTAAACCATTTATTTAAAAGATAATTTATATAATTTATAAAGTCTTGCAAAATTGATGACTAAAAAGTTATTATTATATTTAATTTTTTGCTGAGGTAGAATTTAAAAAAAACAAAAAACATATCTTCTTTTGGAGTTTCTTTGTAGTAGGATGATACCTAATAAAATTGATCAACATTAAGGAAACAATCTCAAAGGAGTCGTATCTCTTTCCTTTTCTCTTTTTGGAGGTATTTATTTCCCCTTTGGTTTTTCCATATCCCAGTTTGCAAGATGTTTCATTTTCTACCCACCTAAGCTATGCTTAAGGGGGTGTTATTATTAGAGCCTACCCAATTCTAGATCATCTTCTATAATAAGATTGCATAAGTGGATATCATTTATGACTCATTATTTCTTGATTGCATGCCTATATCCTATATCACATTTTCTATTATGGTTGGCCTTTATTACATTGAAAGATATAATGAGTTTAATTTATCAACAAATTAAATATATGCAAACTATTTATTTAAAATATAATATCTAATTTATAAAATAAAAATAAAAAACTATATTTTGGATTTTACCTTTTTAATCTTAAATTTGATTTAAATAATATTATCTTCGAGATAAGAAAATAATATTTATAAATTACAACATTAACATGAAATTACACTAGTTAATTTATGTTATTTAAGATATTAATTTTATAATCTTTCAATTTCTCTTGGAAAATTGATGAGTGACAAGTTATTATTATATTAAATTTTTTGTTGAGGTAGAATTTTTAAAAAATTATCTTCTTTTGGAGTTTCTTTGTAGTAGGATGACGCCTAAGAATTCAACCAACATTAAGAAAACAATCTCAAAGGTGTCTTATCTCTTTTCTTTTCTCTTTTTGGAGCGATTTATTTCCCCTTGAGTTTTTCCATATCCCATTTCACAATATGTTTATTTTTCTACCCTCCTAAACTATGCTTAAGGGGTTGTTATCATTAGAACCTATCCAATTCTAGATCATCTTCCATAATAAGATTGCATACATGGATATAATTTAAGACTCATTGTTTCTTGATTGCATTCCTATATCGTATATCATATTTTCTATTCTTGTTTGCATTTATTACATTATATATTGCGTCTTCTATTAGAAATTTTATGTAGAGAGAAAATAAATATTTGTATTCTAGTGCATGTTTGTATTATATAACATATAATATTTTTATTTATTTCCATTTTGATAATTTATTATCTTGACCAATGTATCCATGTCACTACTTTTGTTACTCTAGTTAATCCGCGGATCTGACATAATACTAATTTTTCTTAATTCTACAAGAAAAAAAAATTTTTTTTTATAATAATTTTACTTTAATAAGAATTGGAGCTAAAAAATAATGATTGAAAATCTTAAATTAACTAAGGACTTAGAGATAATATAAGTTTCAACTAGAAAAGTAAAAAAATAAATTGTACATTTTTTTTTTTTTATAAGCAAAAGTGGACGGGCCACTATAAATATATATTAATAATAAAGCTGATTCAAGAGCTCCTCTGGGAAAGAACCAACAAGAAAATCGAGAATCCTTGCTCAAATACATAGAATAAAATCAAAGATAGAGAACCCTCTCTATTACATTGGTCAGAACATACTATAGTATGAAAAGTAGTCTATAATCAAAATAAAGTACTATGGCTTCATACAAAGCATCGGTAATCCCCGATGATCGAGATCATTGTCGGATAAGCTGTCGGTGCTTGCATTATCAGTATTTTTTGTTGGCCAGTGTCAGACTAATTATCATCGGTTTCATATGAAGGTGTCATCGGTGTCGGTAATGGTTTGAGTCAGTTATCGGGTGCTAGTGTCGTCGGTGTCGGTAATGTTTAGGTTGGAGACTGTTGTGGTCAGTGTCGGTTATGCCCAATGTCATCATCGGTGCTTGTCCCTATTGGGTAACAATGGAGCTAGTATCCCCATGGTACCCGACCCATATATATCCCCAAAAGAGAGAATTTGTCCATTGTGGTCGGTGTCGGTTATGCCCATTGTCGACGACGGTGCAGATCCCAGTCGAGAAATAGTGGAACTAGTAACTCCATGGTACCCGACCCATTTACAGCCCCAAAAAATAATTTTGTATCATCTCAAGCCCCAAAATACCAAAAATTATTTCTTCAAAATCAGACACTAACACGGGGTCAAATTTATCAACATCTATACAAAACTGTAAAATTTGCTGCCTACTAATACTTGCGTCACTCTTACTTCTTTGCATCCTTCGTAACCTCCATAGCCTGGTGTGAATGGTGAGGCCATTCCATAACCAATGCCTTAGCATCTACCTCTGATGCAGCCGACACCCAACCGGACGTCCCCAAATTCTATTTCTCATGAGATGTCGTATCTTGAGGCCCCCATCCCGTGAGCCATTCGGATGATTCTGATCCAACGGGGATGGAATCCAACCCACTTCCTTGTGTTTCATGATGTCTGCCTTCCCAACCCATAATGGGCGTTACACCTGACACCCAGTCCAATGACTGTGATTCTTGTGCATTTTGGTGAAGATTAGCACACTTGATATCTCCTTGCCTAACTTGAGGGTTCTGGGGCTCATTATGCTTAAGCAATTGAGGTATATTTGGAACTCCTAGGAGGATCGACAGTGCGTGAACCATGACCATTATTTTCCCCTCCAACATCGGTCCAAGAGTATGCCCACCCTCTTACAGAGCATTTCGCATGATCTGCTCATTCTGTGTTTCTATTGCCTTCTTGGCACCATTATACGCAACTAAAGCTCCATGGTTGTGCAGAATTTGGTGTGTGGTGAACAAACCACCAATCAGCATGCAGCCATTCCAGAGGTCATAGTTGTGCATAGCCTACTTTAGCTTACAGGAAATCCAAAATTTCTTCTGAACTACTTTGAAAGCCAAGATCTCTAGGAGACAAGGGGATTGAAGAAGGTCCATTACATTTGACAAAAAAATTGACACTAGCTGTGATGGGAACATAAATTGTTTTGTTTTTGGATCACAATTCTCATACCCCATTACCTGTTTGACAGCACGTCGAATGGCATCATTATGGACCAGAAACATGTCATCCATTATGTGGTCGGTGATATGCATTGGTAGAGAATCTTCATCTATGTTGGGCGGCAACCAGATCCTGTAATTTTTTGGGAGTAATTCAGAGTGAAGAGAAGCACAGAAATGACACATAACATAGTCCTCTACCATACCATCCATACTCTAGTACTTCTGTTTCCCATAATGTGATGGAGGATGTTTAAATAGGCTTAAAAGAGAGGTTCTTGAGGTGTCTTCGTGGCATGTAGATGAGTTGGTCTTTATGACAGTTAATTCTGATTTGATATTATTCGCACTCATGTTTTCCCAAATTAATGGCATGCATGCACGAGGAGAATAGTCACACTTAATTATGATATCTTCTTATATTCGATCCCAAGTTGAACATCACATTTGCTTTAATTGTATGTATGGAGCTTTTCACCTAGAGATCTATCCATCGCCAAATAAAAGCGCTGTCATTTTGGAGTTCAAAACCCGCCTGGAGGGTATTTACACCATCTAACATGGATCTCATACACCACATATGATGGGAATGGTACATTAATTCTTTGATATCCCTTGCGTACAATTACTCCCTTTGCTTGCCTTCAAACTATGCCTTGGGTATTGTTGGCCCAAATTTTGTAATGGGATCATTGGCTAACAAGTAGCAGATAAAAAGTTTTGTCGACTGAGACATCATCCACATGAACAGGAAGTGACTGGTCTGAATCCCCTGGGTCTAAAGGAACCCTCAATACGTATGTAGCTTACAAAGAAATCTCAATAGACACATGCTATCTGGCGAATCAACTCAAATATTTAACAGCTAATTTATCTAAATTGATGATAGTTTGAAACTCTTCATCAATGTTACTAGTACCAAGTGGTGGAATAGATTATTGGTTAATACCATCACAAGCACGATTGGATAGGAAATCAGCCAAATTGTTGCCTTCACAGAGAGTATGCGAGATCAGAACTTCAACAAATGAGTCTAACAAGTTCCCGATTTGATGGAAAATATAAGCTAGTTTCCAATTATATGACTCTCTTTTAATACAGGCAGTAATTATAACCATAGAATCACCTTCAATCACAATGTTATGAAAGCCAGTTTTCTTTGCCAGAATCAACCCGAGAAATAATGCTTGTGCTTCAGCCATATTATTCGAACCATGTGGAAGAGGGGAAGAATTGAAGGCTAATACATCGCCCTGATGGTCACGGATACAAATACCAGCACTAGATTGGCCAGGGCTACCCTAGGAAGCCCCGTCAAAATTCAATTTGAATTGTCCAACTGAAGGTGCAATCCATTGTACTTTTCATCTGTTTAGAGAGGTGTTGCATTTGGCTTCTAACACTAGCCAATAGGATTATGAATTCCTTTCCACTCACAAATGATACCACTGTCCCAAGATGATAAGACTGGGTTGATCTTGGCTTTTGAATGGCTGTTGTTTACTACTTCTAAAATGGACTTTTTGATATAGCTGAGGATATTATCAATTGTGGAGGATTGCTAACGGAAGATTCTCTTGTTCCTTTCCCACCATAGAGCCCAAACCTCTATGGCCAGAATACAGGTTCATAATCCAGAAAAAAAGGGAGTTGGTGAAGAGTTGGGGCCAAGATTGAAAGAGATCCCATAACTTATTAGGGAGGGGCATTTGGAACTGAAGTTTAGCAAGAACAAATAACGAGCATTGTTGGGCAAATTGGCAATTGAGGAAGAGGTGATCCTCGGTTTCAAACTCTAAACTACAGAGAAGACCATTAAAACGCTGCGAGATGTTGAATTTAGATAACCTATCACTTGTAAGAACTCTATTTTTCAGAGCCATCCATGCAAAGCATCCTACTTTAGGGAGAGTGACGCTATTCCAACAGAAAGAGAAGGCTCATTTAGGAGCTTTACAAGTTGCTTGTTGTTGGATAATTTTGTGGCCTTCTTTGATAGTATATTCCCCATCTTTCCCTGGAGCCCATAAAATTTTATCATCCTTGTCTAAGAGATAGACATCCTTACTTGCTAATAGTTCTATGAATCTTTCTTGCTCTTGTGTGGTAATAGGAAGTTCCCCTGGATCCTTCCAAATTACTTTCCTGGAAAACAAACAGATTGCTGAAACAAAGTCAATTAGATAGCTGCCCCAGCCAGATTTAGTTGAGGAAATGACACCCTCCAAATGATCCAAGTTCATTAAAGGGGGGGACCCATTCCATGAATCTCTCCAAAATTTTACTTGGTCCCCTTTATTCACTTCCCAGGAAATGTAATTAGTGATTGTGTTTCTTGAAGCCATCATGAAATCCCATAAAGCCGAACCCCTTGGAGGATCAAGAATTGAGAGCACCCTAGAGGGGTTATTGTTGTCTAGATACTTATGTTGCATTATTTGACACCACTTATTCTGAGAGTTGGAATGCATTTTCCATACTATTTTGGCACCAAAGGCCTTGTTTCTATTTTCTAGATCATGAATTCCTGCCCCACCATGAGCTTTAACCTGTGCCATATCTTTCAAGGAAATAAGAGGAATTTTCTTTGCTCCATCTATGTTTGTAGTCCATAAAAACTCTTTTATCAACTTATGAATAGTCTGAATAATTGAAGAGGGGACTTTTAGAACTGATAAGTAATAGTTTGGAATCACTGACAACACTATTTTAATGAGAAGGATCTTACCAGCAAGGGAGAGCCATCTAGATTTCCAAGCAGACACTCTTGTCTTAATTCTGTCAATGATGGGCAGCGAGTATGTCATTTTTTTAGGACCCAAAAAGAAGGGAATGCCAAGGTAGATATATGGTAGAAGGTCTGTTGTAAATCCAAGAATGCTAACAATTCTATTAGTAATAATCTGATTGGTATTAAAGATGTAAATTTTTTATTTGGTCACATTGATCTTCTGCCCGGAGGTAGCAGTATATAGGTCAAGAACACATTTAATTTGTCTAGCCTCTATAGCGTTTGATGAACCAAAGATTAAGGTATCATCAGCAAAGAGTGAGTGAGTGACTGAAATAGGTGAATCCCCAATCCTTATCCCTTGCCAAAGGCCAAGAGCATGCTTATAATGAATGGTTCTGCTGAAAGCTTCTACAATAAGTATGAATAAAAATGGGGATAAGGGGTCACCCTACCTAATACCTTGAGAAGAAGGAAAAAATCCTGTAGGCACACCATTGATGATAATAGAAAACCAAGCACTAGAAACACAAGCTCTGATCCACCTACATCAGGATTTTGAAAATCCAAATTTTCGCAGAACTTTGAACAAGAAATCCCAGCAGACTCTGTCATATGTCTTCATCATATCTAGTTTAATGATAAATGTAGGAGACTGGGTAGAGTTAATTGAATGAAGAACTTCATGAGCTACTAGTGCCCCCTCCATAGTTTCTCTTCCTGGTACAAAGCCACCTTGTTCATGGGACACAATCTTTGGAATCAAGTGATGGATTCTCAAGTAAATAGCGTTTGTAATAATTTTGTAGATTATATTACACAATGAGATAGGTCTGAATTCTGAAAATGATTTGGGGGTTTTCACCTTCGGGATGATGGCTATATTTGTGGTGTTAAAATATTTTAACATAGATTTACTTTTCCTAGATTCTTCAATTACCCCAAGCAAATCCAAGCAAATGAAATCCCAATAGCTTTGAAAGAAGAGGGTTGTGTATCCATCTGGCCCAGGATATTTGTCCGAAGCCAAGGAAAAAACAACTTTTCTAAGTTCAAAAATGGTAAATGGGGCCATCAATGTAGCATTGTCTGAATCTGAGATCAAAGAAGGGATTGCTTCTAGGAGAGAAAGTGACTCATCTTGACTGGGGGGGCCTTTGAGGAGGGTGAAGGAGATTTTTGAAGAATTTAACCCCTTCATCTTGTATACCTTGTGCATCATAGATGGTGTTACCAGTATCTGCATTATTGATAGAAAATATGTGGGAATTAGCTCTATTCTGTTTGGCAGAAGCATGAAATTTTTTTGTGTTTTTATCTCCCTCTCTAAGCCACGATTCTCGGGATTTCTGGCGCCAGTAGATCTCTTCCCTATGACAAAGTTCCTCCCAATTCCCTTGAAAATCCTTTTGTTTGACAAATTGGTCAGGTGTTAAGCCTTGTTTAATAATGTTATCCAGAAGTTCTGATAAATCCTTTTTTACTGCCTCTTTCTATAAAAACATTTTTGAAAACTACCTCGTTCCATTTTTAATATGCTTCTTAATGTACTTTAACTTCTCAGCAAATTGATGCATTTTTGAGCCTGCATTATATGGTGCACTGATCCACCATTTCTTTAAAAGGGGGAGAAAATGTGGATGCCTCAGCCACATCCTTTCAAATTTAAAGGATGGTTGGTGTTTAAAGCCTTGGCTACCCTGTGGAAGTTCCAGCTGCAAGGTAATGGGAAAATGATCAAATCCTAGACAGGGGAGAATATCCGACTGGAAGGTGATATTTGATAATTTCCACTCTTGAGAAACAAGAAATCTATCCAATCTACTTGCAATTTGGGAGAAATTTGCTCTCTTATTGGACCAAGTAAAAGAACCATTGGTTGGTTCAATATCATCCAAATTGTTAAATCCACTATAAGATTAGAAAAATCTTGGACCGATTTAGGTGGGGGGAATATGCCACCACATTTTTCAGAAGATTTGAGAATGGTGTTAAAGTTTCCGCCCAAAATTAATAAATGGTCATATTGAGATTGAATGCAACTAGTGACCTCTGTCCACAATTTAAGTTTATCAGCAGTTGTTGAAGGACCATAAATATTAAAAAGGATAAATCTTAGATCAAACTGGACAACTTTCACTAGTTGCCAATTGTCTTGTTGGGATAGTGTTTGAACTTGTACTACTTTAGGATCCCATAGGACTGCAAGCCCACCTGAAGCACCATTGCTTTTCTTATGAATCACACTCCATTGAGTCCACTTTCCTACTGTCTTAAGAAATGTTTCTTGAGAAAGCTTGGTTTCTTGTAAAAGAATAATGTCTACCCTCATAGCAACAAGTTCTGACTTGATCCTATTGCATTTGTCAAAGGAATTTAAGCCTCTGACATTCCATGAGCCTATCTTCATTGTTGACAAGGAGAACACATGGTCCTCCTTGTCAATCTTTTAGCAGGTTTAAATTTTCCATATAGAGTAGATTGGATGCCCGCTGCTATCTCTGCTTTGGTTTTATCTCCCTTAGGTTTTCTCCCTCTCTTTTTGGGAGTCATAACTTGTTGTGTGCTATTTGGTAAGGAGATAGTTCAATAGAAAGTATAATGTTGTGATCAAAACCACCCAGGTGACCAGTTTTAGAGTCCTCATAAGAGTTCAACTCTAACTTGGTATTGTCACATTCTGTATCCATATGTAATTCGTGCTTCATGTTTTTGTGGAAAGAAAAATGTGGTGGAATACAGTGATTTGAGATTGACTGATCATTACTAGGATCAAATGAAAATGTATCTGCAATTTGAGGCAAGGGTATATCATGATTCTCATTAAAGAAGCTACTGATTGGAAAGGGTACTTCTTCAGAATCATGGACATCAAGAATGCACATCTGTCAATCTGAGGTGGCATCCTTAGTAGGAGATGTATCAAGTGAAAATTGAGGACAGACAGTATCTTTACATGTGAAATCAGGAATTGGAGAGTGCGATTTAGTAGCAAGCCATGAGCTTTCATCTGATACCATGTCATGGATAATTGTGTGAGCCAGCTCCGTAATCGTGGATTCATTAAACTCTCGATCTGTAAGCTCAATAATAGCTCCATTGTGAAAAATTGTAGACGGATCCATGGAATTTTCTGAAGGGACCTAGAACATTAGAAAGTGCACAAAGGAATTGAGATCTGAATTAGGCTGCTCAGACTGATCCCCTTGAGATTCCAAAATATTTGGAAGATAAATTTGCTGTTGTTGTTGAGAAAAATGTTTGATCCAAAACAATCCCCTAAGTGCAGAAAAAAAGAAATCGAATAACTTATGAAAGAAATCAGATCTTAGGAATGGAAGGGGATCCAATGGAAGGAGATAGTGGTAGATGATAAGAAGCTGAATTCTACCTTGTTTGATTGAGACTAAAACTAGAGAAGCTTCTTGGATTAGAGAAATGATTTGTACAGAGCGACAACCCAGGAAGATCATGTGCTTTGCATTGGGCAGTAAAATGTCCCAATTTATGCTGGTGGTTCTGAACTGAGGCTTCCATTTGGAGAACAATATGTTGAGCCCAAACTCCCCACTTTGAGTTAATTGTAACTTGATCTGGCAGTGTTTTAGATACATCTAAAAGAACACAAACTCTGGATTCATACTGAGGGAATTCAAAAGGGATCAGATCATGCTTTAAGAAGATGTCAATTTTGTTAGCAATGATCTCCACAATGTCAATATCCTTATACTCCAAAGGCAATGAAGGTAGCGCCACCCAGTATGGGAAGAAGGAATAGGCCTTAGCTTCAGGCTTAAAGTTAGGGGTCCATACCTTGGTGTAGAGACCCAGACCATGACAGAACCAATATTTTTTTTTATGAATAGCATCTCTAGATTTAGGAGAATCAAAGAGAGAAACAAAGAAACCTGAGCCTGAATCTAGGTAAAATATATCCTTCAAACCTCCCTAATATTGGGAAGCCCAGTTTTGAATATCAGAAAATAAAATTGAAGATTTACAGAACTTACCAATGAGAGCTATTTGTCGGAGCAGATCAATCAAAGCTTGCAGCATGTGATCAGGCAGAGTAATCTTGATGGAATTTGGGGGAGGAGCTGGAGCTGGTTTTTTAGCTAGCCAAATCTATTTTGGGTATTTTGGATGGAGGGGCGCTATCACACTTTGGCGCAGGTTGCCAACTTCAGGAGTCACTTTAACTTTTTCAGAAGCTAGAGGATCCCATTGAACACCCAAGGGAGATCTAATAAATGCTAGAGATCCTGGAGCCGTTCCCTCGCAGATGTCAAAAATAGGTTGCTTCTGATGAATGCAAACCCTTGCCAAACTCTTTTCCTTGATGAAATGACCAGATCTGAAAGATTGAGGGAGTGAATATTTTGGAATATTTTCCTGCCTATAAGGTTTTTTGAAAAAACCCCGAGTGACCAAGGGATGATCCAATATGGGAAGACCCTTAGGGGGCAAAGAGATAGGCTTAGTTGATTTTCCCCTTTCATAGGATGAAAAGCCAGTAAAGGGAGGGGGATTTACGGTAACAAAAGATGAAACCCTCGGAGGATTCGGGGGGGTGCTCCAGGAGGAAGATATTTTCCTTTAGCTAAATGCGGGGATTTCTTTTTATGGATATGAGGTTTAACATGAAACCTGGGGTTGAGAAAGAAGGGCTTGGCAGGTTGCACAGTAATTTTCCCATTGAAGATCTTGAAGACCTCGTTAAGATCTTGTTGTGAGCAGGTGTCGACTTCTATGTGTTTTTATGGACAAAAGGAAAGGTCTGAAAGCCCTTTCCATTAGGTACAGAAGCATTGGTCTGCTTTGGCAGGAGATGATGATCCCTATCCTGGAAATACTATACGAACATCTAACTTTGGGGCTTCAACGGTCGCAGTCTTACATCATTTGCACCCCTACCCTGACGAAACTGATCAAATTTTTGGGCCTACAACTACAACCTATGTCTTCGACTGTACATCTGCCATTCCTTCTCACCAGTGCAGCTCCCGCCTATGAACGCCATCCTTCCTCCAAAATTTTATTACCAAATAAATTGTACATTATAGGAACTATAAATTATTTTACATAAGATTTCCATAGGTAACCAATAATTTAAACATTAACTATCATCCCATAGTAGGTATTTAAAAGTTTTGAAAAACCATTTAAAGTTATATGCTTCATTAAATAATATTTAGTTATTTATGTTCCATGTTCCAAGGTAAATAAAATTTAGTAATATCTAACATTAAATATAAAAGAAGTGATAAAGAAATATTCCAAAAATTTATAATGGAGATTGTAAATACCTATAATTGCACAATATTTCAAATGATATTTCTGATAATCCTTAAAGGATCAGAAGTTGTCATTAGTATACAAGGAAATAGTTTTGGACCGTTGGTCATAGTTTACAGTGTAACCCAAGGAAGATAGTTCATAGAGTAAATCAAGCACAAAATGTCTACAGAGTAAACCGAGCACAGTCTACAGAGTATACTGAGTACTAGTCTAGTGAGAGATAGTTTTATTCCCAAGAAAAGCGGATCTGAACTACACATCAGCTAAAGAACTTTAGTTTTAAAAATAACTTTATGCTTAGGTCGACAACCATTTATTGAGGATCAAGTAAAGCATAAGTAATAGATTTAATTAGTTTAATTGATTGTATATATGCAAACTAGGAGATCAAGGTCAAGTTGTAAACCTTTGATCATTAGAGTTATCAAGAAATATAAACCTAATTAGGTATATATATATATATATATATATATATATATATATATATATATATGTTTNTAATTAGGTATATATATATATATATATATATATATATATATATATATATATATGTTCGTGAGTGTGTGTGTAATCAATCAAGAATATGATGATTGTAGCTGTAGAAGGACAACTATGGATCAGACAGAGGTTTTCATGTAGAAGAACAAATAAAGTTGATTTCAGTTTATTAAGAACTACATATAAGGCTACCAAGAAAAATAGAGGTATTATCAATCACAATAGGTGATACATATATTTTGTGAACTTAATGGATGTGTATTTATCAATTCAAGATTGCAAGCTGTCAAGTCATAAGTATTTTTGTCTACTCTCTAACAATTGTAGAAAATAAAAGAAATCCTTCAAGAAGGTGGACTTAATAGTCTTATTGTAAATCTCTTAATTAAGTGTGCACATACATTGTGTTGTTAAATCTCTTAATTGAGTAGACTTAAAAAGTCTAACATGTTACTCCTAACAGGGTAAGATCATCATAAGTGATCACAACTTGTAGTCTTAATTGACACCTTCCATTCTATAGATAGTGAAGGTTTGTGGGTTTCATCCCCACCGCATTTTTTACCTTCTAACAGGGGTTTTCTGTGTTATCAATTCTTGTGTCATGTGTAACTAAGTTTCATAAATATTTCTATGTTAGTTTATATGAACTTACATTTATGTTTTGATATTACTGAGGTAGTAAAGCAACAATGGTTGGTAATGCAAGAAAAGAGTACTGAGGTTATTTGATAAAAATTTTTAAGGGTACTGATTCACCCCTCCCCTCTCAGTACACACCCTTCCATTATTCCAACAATTGGTATCATAGATAGATCTCTTATTTGGAAAATTTTAAATCACTTGAGAGAAAAGATCATACAATGGAAAGGTATAAGATTAATAAAAATATTGAGAATGGTAATTTGTAGATACAAATTTTATTTGAGCAATACAAAGAAGCAAGAATCAAAATGAGAGAGTTATTGGATGAGAGAAAAGTCATGGCATCTCACTATAATGAAACTGACTATCATGAAGAAGAGACACCTAATTTATTTGATTTATCAGGATCTCTATCTGGTATACATATGACACATCCGAAGGAAGCATTACAAGTCTAAATGAAATCAATCAACATCTCACTGAACAAGTGAAGGTACTATCGATCCCTCAAGAGAAACAAATGGTAAGAATAATTGATGTAATGAAAAATGCAAGACAAGATAAACAAGAAAGAACTTTAGCTATTGATGATAGGAGAAATATTACTAAGAAATTGCAAGAAAAAGAATCTGAGATACAAAGACTTACCGAACATCACATTGAAATCACCGATAAAATAGTTCTTATGACTCATGAGGCCAACCGAGTGAAAATATAACTTGATGGAAAATTAGAAGTTATTCGTGAACTAAAAGAAGAAAATGAGAAACTGAAGCATGAAGCAAAGATTCAGCAACAACATAATGATATGATCAAAAAAGTTGAAGACAACACAAAAAGAATGGATGAATTTCTTAATGGACAGAGAAGATGCAACAATAATACCAGTTTAGGGTATACCGAGCATGGAGAATCATCAAACCAAGATGATCAAGGGGATGGACATACACAAATCTAAGAGAAAAGAAGCATTCATCTAATCACTCTAGAAAACCATGCCACACATCAAATGTTTGCTAGAGCAAAGCTAAAGGTATTCCTAAAACTACTTCTAAATTCATAGGTAATTGTAATACTTGTAACAAGCATCGATACAAAGAACATGAATGTATATCTAACATGAACAAACCAAATAAGGAATCCTACATGGAAAAATATTTTCCTACTTGCAAAATGCATGGCCAAAAATCTCATGAATGCAAGAAAAAGATGAATGAAGTCCGGAAACCCAAAGAACAAGAAAATGCATATCAACTGAGAAGAGTCAGTAATTCATATGTCTGGGATTACAACACATGGGTAAATTGCACAGCATGTGGTAGATATAGACACATAACTGGAAACTGCATGATGAAATGGACTAACTTTGGAATGACATGCTTACACTGTCATAAGGTCGTTCACCTAAGTAAGGACTGCAGAGACCAAGTGACAGGGTCAAGCACTTTTATAAATGGAAACACTATTGAAGATATCACGAGAATGAGAAATAAAATGTGGAGGAAAGCTTCAAGAAAATATTATGTTGGACCAAGCACCACAGCAGGTGACACCTCATCTAATGGATTCAGTGATTCCACCACCTTGACCTAAGAAAAACAAGTAAGTACAGAACTGTACTCTACAAAGCTATATTTTACATTAGTTCCTATACTCATTGAGAAAAATCCAAATTAGCATGAATAAATATGCGCTATGGTATTACTTGTTATTTTTTATGAATCTAGTTTAATCAGTTAATATGAACCGAGCATAAACTGCATGTCAATAAACATATGAAAGTTAACCGAGTTGATAGTATACACCGAGCATCGTGGGTAAATGTGGGAGAAAACAGAGATGACACCTTGTACCAAGTATTGAATACTCACTGAGTTGAATTCTTTTATGTGTTAACCAAGCATCGTTGTTTTATTGACCAAGAAGTAGGTGAAGTATTTAATGCATCACTTAGGGAACATTTTTTATAAAAGGGCCAAGAAAAGCTCATTCATTCACCTAGTTTTTATGAGGGAGATCAGAGTGAAAAAGAGAGACTAAGAAGTGACAATATTGTAGAGCTACCAAATATAAATTCAAAGTCACTCCGACAGATTCTGAGCATCCACAATAAAAATCATGTGAGTATCTAGACTCACTGAGCTAACTATTTATTTACGGAGAAGCCCTAATATTTAAAAAAATGGGAACCACATCATGGGTCATGAAGATCAAGAATGCAAAGGAAAAAAATATAGCCTTGATCAAGAACTCGACCTGTGAAGAACCAAATTACAAGTTCTATCCCGAGGTTGCTTCACAACCTGACGAGAAGGGAGCATTTTCAAGTATTCCTCCTAGGGTTTTAATGGTTGAAGATATCCATGCATACATTCACTACAAGTTTGCAGAGATCAGAGACCTTTAGATTTAGGAAGCTTACATGAAGCTATGTAAGGATGAAAAACTACGGGATGAGTATAAGCACATAGAAGTGAAAGGGTTAACCAATACCCTACTATTCTCAAAAGAGTTCAAAACTGAGTGGATATAGATAGTACTTGGTTCAGTAAATGATGGGAAAATGTATCTATATGAACCTAGACCAATCACAAAATATGTGATTCATGCAGTGATTGGTTATCCCATCACCGTGAAGGAAAAAGCCCCAAAACATCCTTCACGGCCTGACATTGAAAAACTAAATAGAGCCAAATGGGATGATAGAGGGTTGAAACTCAATATAATCACTGACCCTGAGATGAAATTTGGTGCATATGTACTTGGATACAAGATATTACAAGCTAGCAGAATGAATAACATAGAATGTGGACCAGTTGACACTGCATATAAAATTGTGAAGAAGGGACTGCAAATAGACATATACAAGCTGCTACTGAAGAAACTAGAAGAGAATATGAGAAAAATTGGTCAGCTAGATCTAACACATGTAAGTTTGGCTCCCTCCTTATGTGCACACTCTTCTATTTTCAGAACTCTTTCCTTCACTCGGTAATGTCACTTGGGACACAAACTGACCAATCACTGCACATATTAGTGATTTCATTAAGTCACTAGGAGAAAATTTAATACCTTTAATGGATGGATAATTTTCCACATTCATGACTAGGATGGGGAAGAGGATGAGAATCCCTACTCAACTAGTGAAAAAATACAAAGATGAGATATGTTTTGCAGTTGACACTGACTCAACACTCATCAAACCTGCACAACCAAGAAAAACATGGTTACCACCACTAGAATATGAAATTGACATTGATCAAGCTACAAAAAATATTGAAACCTTGCTAAATGAGATAGTGGATAAAGCCTTGAAAAGATTTGGAGCATATGAGGAAGCCAAGTCTAAAATCAAGACTGGTTTATTAGTAAAGAAAATCAGCCAGGAAGTGGTAGACAACAAGGTAAAACTTTCTGAGCTAGTAACTACACTAGAGCCAATCACATCAGAAGTAGTTAACTTAGTTCAAAATTTGTGCACACTAGAACAATTCACTGCTAAGAATAGTGAAAAGGTTGCTAAAATAAATGAGGATCTGAAAGCAAGTGCACAAAGTCTGTCAACCAATCCAAATGCATTCAAGCTGCATCATGAGAAAATTGTATGATCAAAATGGTTGAGACTTGAAATTCAAAAGGAAGAAACAAAAATTAGAGATGAAGTAACCAAGCTCCAAGCTATGTTACTATTGAATCTCACATTTCTTTTACAACACACGACATTGGCAAAGACTCTAATTGCCACCCCAGAGATGTCAGTCACAAAGAGTATCTATAACATGCATGCCAAAATAAATTTGGAGCACATGACCCTCAAACACCTCAAGGATAAATGGGACAAGCTGATGTTAGCCATACAGAAATCCCATTCACACATGTTGGACAAGCTGTAAGTACTACATCTTTGTCATTAATTTCAAAAAGGGGGGAAAATGAATGTAGTACAAAGGGGGAAAATGTACCAAAAAGGGGAAAATGTATCAAGGAAAACATGTACATACATTGTACCAAGGCATGCACATAGGGGGAGTCATTGAAATGTATACACTGTACATATTAGTTTTTGATACTAATGCCAAATGGGGAGATTGATAATCCTTACAGGATCAGAAGTTGTCATTAGTATACAAGGAAACAATTTTTGACCATCGGTCACAGTTTATAGTGTAACCCAAGGAAGATAGTTCATATAGTAAACCAAGCATAGAATGTCTATAGAGTAAACCAAGCATAGTCTACAGAGTATACTGTGCACCAGTCTATCGAGAGATAGTTTTATTCCCAAGAAAAGAGGATCTGAACTACACGTCAGCTAAAGAACTTTATTTTTAAAAATATCTTTAACCTCAGCTAGAAAACCATTTCTTGAGGATCAAGTAAAGCACAAGTAATGGATTTAATTATTTTAACTGATTGTATACATGCAAACTAGGATATCAAGGTCAATATGTAAACCTTTGATCATTAGAGTTATCAAGAAAAGTATGAAACCTAATTAGGTCAATACATTATATATATATATATGTGTGTGTGTGTGTGTGTGTGTGTGTGTGTGTGTAATCACTCAACAATATGATGATTATAGATGCAGAAGGACATCTATGGATCAGAAAGAGGTTTTCATGTAGAAGAACAGATAAAGCAGAATTCATTTTATCAGGAACTACATACAAGGCTACCGATTATAACATAGGTATTATCAATCACGATAGGTGATACATATATTTTGTGAAATTAATGGATTTGTATCCAGAAGTTCAAGATTGCAAGGTATCATGTAATAAGTATTTTTGTCCACTCTCTAACAATTTTAGCAAATAGATGAAATCCTTCAAGAAGGTGGACTTAACAGTCTTATTGTAAATCTCTTAACCAAGTGAACACATGCATTATGTTGTTAAAATCTCTTAACCAAGTAGACTTAACAAGTCTAACATGTTACTCCTAATAGGGTAAGATCATCAGAAGTGATCACAACTTGCATCCTAAACCGACACCTTCCATTCTGCAGATAGTGAAGCTTTATGGGTTTCATCCCCAACACAATTTTTACCTTCTAACAAGGGTTTTCTGCATTATCAATTCTTGTGCCATGTGTAACTAAGCTTCATGAATGTTTCTATGTTAGTTTACATGCACTTAAATTTATGTTTTGATATTACATGCATGAGGTAGTAAAGAAACAATGGTCGGCAATGCAAGAAAATAGTACTAAGGTTATTTGATAAAAAGTTTTAAGGGTACTGATTCACCCCTCCCCTCTCAGTACACACCCTTCCATTATTCAAAAAATTTTAATGGTGATGTAGTGGATCAACTCATGGCCACATGGCATAAATAAATTTTCATTAGAATTTATTTACTTTGTTGAGAATTACTATCATATTTAGGACTATTTCTCATTGTTTTCCTTCTTTGTGAATTGTATGATCAACCTCTATTACCCATTATCTAAAATCAATACTTTTAACCTTCAGATATAGAGATATATGGGTTATCTTAGTGAAATGTGTAATACACCTTGATGAAATGGATAACCTTATCATGCTTATTTTACACATAGATCCACCAATTAGAGATATTTATTTTGTAGCTAAACATATCATTGAGTGTTTCCTTAAGTTGTTATTTTCAAACAAAGTAAATACATCTTACACAAAAAATTTCTTGAATCTTAAAAATATTTTAAAAATCTTAGAAAACATATTCTTGTCGTGATTCTATTCAAATGAATTTAAAAGTGGATGTATGATTAAATTTCATTATTGTATGAAAAATATTAGTAATATGTTTAAGAATATTATCGAATGTACATTTTGCACTAACAAAGTTCTATTTAACACTTTACTCTCTTTATGTGGCTAAAACTAGTTACTTAGTCCCTGTGCTACAAAAATTTCATTGACATCTTATATTCAATTATTCAAATCCTAAGTGTTTTTAACTAAGTAAAACAAGTTTTATGGGGTGCCTGAAATCCAATTACAGAGCTAAAGATAAAAAAAAATTTCCCACTGTAAAAACAATAGTACCAAAAGATGAAACATGCCAATACCAGAGCTGAAGAAAAAAATAGGCTAAACAACAAATAAGGAAAATAGAATACAGGGACAACCTACAAAGCTAGGGGAAACAATCAGGAGATGTTCTCAAGAAGGCTAGCCGCTTCAGACTCAAGGATCTCCATCTTGGCCACATATTCCTTTATCTTCTAGAGATTAGTTTGGCTTTCATTCTCTTTCTTCTTCTTGGAAATTTCTCCAGTCATCTTTCCAGGTCCCTCATTAGGCTTCTACTCTTGTTCCGTGCTAGTTTGGGCAGCATCAGTGCCATCCAGTTTTTCTTCTATTTTTTCAATTAGGATCTTGATATGCTCATTGGAGGATTTTAGGATATTGAATCTCTTCTCAGCAATGTTTTTAGGAGTCACCTCAAACCTAATCAACTTTTCCTCCATCTTAGTAACCCTGGTGTTAAGACTCGTATGGTCTTCAGCAGTGCCATCACTGTTGGTGTTGTTTGTCTCTTTTTCTATGTTCTTGAGTTCCATAACTTCATGATATAACCACTTGATAGACCTGTATTTGTCCAACATACTATTTCTGGGATTGTTGAGAAGGTTGAGCTCTATTTCCCTGGAATTATCACTAAGAAACACCATAGTCGGGTCAATCAACTCCTCCATTTTTATCCTACCATCCTTACCTTTTATAATATTGGGATTAATGACCTCCTTAATTATCCCCATTTTTTTTGTTTTATCATCAAAGTTGCACCAAACCATCTTCCTCCCCTATGCGCAAATCTAGCCACAAAAATCACTATCCCACCCATTCTATTTCACCGACATGTGGGGCTCAGAAAAATGGGGAGAAGGGTTGTCCTAGTTAGTACCATCTTTCCCATACTAGAAATTGACCCTATCCTTGTCACTAGAGCTAGGGGTATTTCTATGAATCGTGTCCTCGACAGTCTTCCAGCTAGTGCTATCTTCCCTTTTCTTTCTCTTTTTGTTTTGGTACTTAACAATGGTAGTATCCCTTTTATTTTTTGCTTTTATAATAGAAATCTCTTCTTCATATTGAATTTTCATCCTTTTGGTGCCCAAAAATGCTAAATTGGATTTCCTATGGACTTGCCAATCCAATTCTTGGAAACCCAAGTGATTTGGCCAACTAACAAGTCACAACCAAAGCAAGGTTGGAACTTTTGCAATTCTCACTCTGCAAAACCAAGGCTGGTAGGCCTATACCTTGACTTATCCTTCAAGTTACAAGGCTTTTTATAGAAAATAAGAAACACTTCAACCTTCTCTCTCGAGTATGGAAAGGAACTTGAAAGAAATCTAACTGAAAGCAATATATCATGACTGTAAACTAAAATACTTTAAGTAATTGAAATAATGTTTAGTAAATGTGTATGTAATTTGAAATGAATAGATAGATAAGATATCATAAAACTATAAAAAATGAACTGAATAACTATAATCCAAATAATGATTAGAACAATGCGTTATTCTACAATGGGTAATAGAGTCAAGAACATTCCAATCTTATGTTCAACCTCAGAGATAGTTTTACAAGAAAACTTATCATTTCAAAGGTGTTATGGAATGTGCATGCAACCTAAAAAAAATTTAGAAATATTTCAAAAGGGTAATACTTCTCAGATGACAGACCAATTGACTAAGGCCTCAATCAATCGAATTTAACCAGTCAAAATGAGAAAACCAATTGAAAATATAGACTATGAATCAAATAAGGAAGCATGCACATCAAACTATCACTTTGAAGAAGTTCTATTGGTTTATCTGAGGGACTAATTGTAAAATGATAATGAAACT
>MU223090.1:1650325-1691085 GCA_018584345.1 Thuja plicata
CATTACAATGTTAACTCTAGATCCAAGGTATACAACTTGACCTTGATCCTTTAGTTTGCATGTTTTAAAATAGTTAAACTGATAAAAACAATATTAAATACATTGCTTTCTCCTCACATAATGGATTTAAAATAAATCAAGAAGCTAAATATAAAACTTTAGTGATTTATCTGATGTAGAAAGTCAGATCCACTTTTAGCGGATGTAAATGACTATCGGTTCTTGATCGTAGGTGTGAACTGAAATTCTGTCGGTGTTCTTTCATTAAACTAATTGTCGGGTTCCTTTCATCTGTCAAATTCCACTCTTTGATTGTTTCATCGGGTTTGCACTGTTGGTTACTCATCAGGTTCCCTTGTCCTTTTTCTCATTAGGTAACACTAAATAGTGCTTGTCGGGATGCTTTGTACTTGGCAGTATCAGTAACCTTGGCATCGGGTAGTGTTGTTCCCTATCTGTCGGTGTAGTGTAAACCGGTGGTGTTTATCATGTTTTTCCTTGTATATACTAATGGAAAAATATAATGTCTTCAATCTCCCCCTTTGACATTAGTATCAAAAAATAATGTGTCCATAATACTAAAGTGTTTAGTATGTACACCATGTATATATCCTTCTCATTATATGACTCCCCTTAACTATATGCATCGGTATAGTATAAGTATATATACATGCATACTTTCCTTTGTACTATACATTCCCCTTATGTTGTTTCCTCTTTTCCTCTTTCAAATGACTGACTGTACATGTCATTTCTTCCTTTCATTTTCCCATTTTCCTAATTGGTTGTACATATAATTTCCCCCTTTTTTGATAATCATGACAAAAATGTACAACTTATAAGTTGTCAAAAAAGTGACAAAAATGTGTAACTTACAATGTGTCAAGAATGTGGGAGTTGGTGTTCTTGATATCTTCGATCATTTTCTCCCATTTTTCTTTGAGGAGTTCTAATGCCATGTGCTCTAACTCAATTCTGGCATGTATATCATAAATACTATCTAGGAAAGACATTTCTAGGGTGGCAATAAGTGCTCTCGCCTCTGTCATATGGTTTTGCAGTAATGAAAGTTTCGGTAAGAGTTGAGCTTGGAGCTTATTTACCTCATCTCTGAACTTGGTTTCTGCAATCTGTATATCTTGTCTCAGCTTTCGATCTTGCTTGAGTTTTTCATTGTGCAATTTGATTGCCTCTTCACTATTTGTGAGACTTTGTGTACTTGTTTGAAGATCAGCATCTATCTATGCTATCTTGTCGGTATACTCCTTCATGAGTTGATATAATGTGCATAATTTTTGTATCAAGGTTATAGCTTCTGAAATTATTAGGTCTACTATGCTTACCAGCTTAGATAGCTTTACTTTTTGTAGTGCCACTTCTTGGCTTATCTTCTCAGCTAACTTGAATTCATACTTCTTCTCAAGTCTAGCCTCCATAGCCTTCTTAGCATCTATGTTTTGAGATGTGATTGCATCGGTGAGAACCACTAATTGATCAAGCATGGGGGCTGTTTGATCAACATCTATATCAGGTACAATTTACTGAAGGATTCCTCATCAAACTTCAAGTACCTTTGCTTCCTTGGTGGTTTTTCTCAACTTATCCTGCATGGCTTTCCTTTCACAAAGTCGTGCATACTTTGTCAATTCAGTAGGATCCAATATTCTAGGATCACATACTAGAATCTCAATAATTTCATCCAAAGTAGCTGGATTCTTATTCTTTCTCTTCTTCTTCCTTGAGATTTGGGTCTAGAGGTAGATGTATTAACTACCATTGCTAGTTCATTTGTCTTCTCAAAGGCGTGTGGTGAAGGCTTTGTAGATGAAGCTTCTTGTGTTTTCTTCTCGGGGTTCACCTATCGGTTAGGTGAAGATGTCTCTCCATCAACCTTGGGTATTTTTGTAGACTTCTCCTCTATTTTATTCTCTTGTTCTTTTGTCTTTGCTTCTTCCCTATTTTTCTTCTACTTGTCCTCTTCTACTTTTTGTGCATTTTCTTTATTCTAATCAGTAGACTTGTCTTTCTGATCATCGGTTGCAGCTTGATCTACCATTGTATCCTTTGATTCATCTATGGTGTCTTTTGTTTCCCCATCACCCTTTTGTTTGGGTGTGCTTCTATCTGTTGCAATTGATTCTTCATTTCCTTCTAGCAAATTGATGGCCTTCATTGATATTGGCATATTATTCTGCGTGCCCACTTGTGCTGCATCTAGAAGTGTGTCCTACTCATCAGTTTGATCCTATTGAGCAGAGACATCTTCATATTTTTGTACTTGATCTATAGGGTCTAGACCTGTGATGTCAATAATGGAAGTGTCTGGCCATATTTCATCAGAAACATCCATGTCCTTATTCCTTTGTGTCTCCAATTCTTATTTCTTGTTTTGATCCTCAAGAGATATGAAAATTACATCATCTTCTTTCTGTGGATCTTTATCAGAGTCATAATGAGTGATGTCTTAAATGTCAAGATCATCCATTGTTCTAGGGGCTGAGCTTTTCTTCTCTACATCAAGCTCATCCGCTTTGGAATCTTCTATGTTAGCTTTGGTCCTCACCATTCTTTTCCTCCTTTTGGTAGGTGTTTGTTTCACAGTTTGCTTCTCTGATTATTGCTTCCTCTTATAAGTCCTCACTTGACCTTTCTATAGAGGTGTAGTGGCTTTTACAGTTTGACTTCTTGTTCTCTGAGCCGCTGTGGTTCTTGGTTTCATGGTAGGAGGTGGAGGTGTATCAGATTCAGTGGCCTTAGAATCTGATTCTTGCTCATCTTTCACTTCACTGATGGTACCTTGTTCCTCGGTTTCCTCTGTTTGTTTTTTCTCCTCCTCACTAAATGAAAACATTGTTTCAAGATTCTTAACCATCTTGTTTTTCTTGTTGAAAGTCTTCTTGATTACAAGGCCTATTTTTATCTTGGACTTGGTGCCTTCATATGTCCCAAATCTTGGTTGTTTACTATCAAGTGGTTCATTAAACAATGCATCAATTGCATTTGTTTCTTGATCTATGTTAATCTCATAGTCAAGAGGTACTAACTAGGATGTCCTTGGTACAACTGGTTTAATGTGAGTGAAATCTGAATCTACCATGAGACATATTTTATCCCTATGTTTCTCTATCAACTATTCATGGATTCTCACTCTTTCCATCATCTTTTCCTTGAAGTCAAGGAAGTATTCAATCATCACTGAATCAAAATTATCACCTAGTGAATTGATAAGGTCACTAATTTGCAATGTGACTGGCTTGGTTGTGTCCCATTTCACTTTTCCAACTGAAGGAAAGTGTTATTGAAAATAAAAGAATATACACATAATAAGTGAACTGAACTTACATGTGTTTTTCCTTGCAGACCTGATTGTTGTCATATTCTCATCAAGTTGTTTCCACAAGATCTCACATAGATACATTGGTATTCCCTTCGTGACAATCTTGTAAGTTGTGCTTATTGATTTTGATGCTATGTTGTTTAGTCTGCTAGCTTGGAAGTTTTTGTAGCCTATGACACATGCACCAAACCTCAATTCCTCGTCGGTGATGGTGTTCACCTTGAGTCCTCTGTTATCCCACACAAAATTGGTGAGTTTTTCAACTTCTGCCCAAGAGGGATGCTTGTGTGCCTTAGGTTTGTTGGTTATGGGGTAACCAGTTACAACATGTATCACATCCTTTGTGATTTTCTTAGGTTCATCCACCCATAGCTTCTAGTCATGCATTCTGCTCAAAACTAACCTAATCCAGTCAATTTTGAAAACCCCTAGGAAATATAGGGCATTTGTTATCCCTTTTACTTGCAGAAGCTTGTGTTCTTCTTTTAGGTTTCCTTATGCATCACACATCTTCTTGTAAGCTTAATCTATCTCTAGATCACCTATCTCAGTGATCTTGCAGTGAATGTAGGATCGTACATCTTCTATCAGCAAAACCCTAGGTGGAATTTTTGAAAATACACTAGAATCATCAGGTTGCGATGCAATCTCTCGGCATATCTTGTACTTAGGTTCCACACAAGTGTTTTTCTTTATCAACTTAATGACATTCTTCTTATCATTCTTCAATTTCACTATTCTTGAAGTGGTTTCCATCGTGTTTCTAATTTAGGGCTTTTCCTGAAAATAGCAATAGAGTTCTTCGGTGCACTCGGTACTTTCTTCAATCCATGTGGCTAGTGAGTGATCTGTTTCAAGAGCGTTGGACCGATTCAAGGTCACTCTACTAAATGATCTCTTAACACTCTATTTTCGCTCTACTCTTTCTTCTCAAATCACGTGTGAGAAATGAAATGCTCCCGTTGATTATTTATAGACCTTTTCCCCAAGTCTATCATAAATGCTCAACAACTCGTTGGGTCATGAAGATAGAGTTTGTTGGGAAGACTTTCAAATAAGATTCTCTCTATTGACAAGATGATCGAGACAATTGTTAAGATTTTTTCTTTCACCGACAGATATCGGTGTTGTGTCAAGACAACTTTATAACTTTACTTTGGTACCGATGGGTGTCGTGTTACATTAGTAACTTTAGCCATTTTATTTGCTGACTGATAAATCTCGGTAAGTGCAGACAGCTCATCCTTTATTTTCATCGATGATTTTGGGTATGTGTTTACTGGTGGGGTTGATTTCTCATAATTGTAACAAGTAACATAATATGCATCTTCATTCCTGTAGATTTTTACTATATAAATTTGTATAATGGGGCTGATGCAAAATATGACTTGGTGTAGTGCAGTTCCATACTTGTTCATCTTTTAGGCGGGGGTGGTGATGTCACCAGATCCATGGGATGAGGTGTCACCTACTTCATTGCTTGGTCCAGCTTCTTCAATGGTTGAAGCTTTCCTTGACATTTTCTTTCTCATTTTCTTGATGTCTTCAATGGTGTTACCATTTGCAAAAGTGATGTTTTCTGTTATTCGGTCTTTGCAGTCCTTCTTTAGATGTCCAACCTTATGACAGTGAAAACATGCAATTCCCGGGTTGGTCCGGCCTCTAGACCTTTTGGTCCATGTTCTCATGCAGTTTGCAACAATGTGACCATATCTACCACATGTTGTGTAGTTTATCCATGTATTGTAGTCCCAAACATATGAATTACTGACTCTTCTCGGTTTATATGCATTTTCTTCATTTTTGGGTTTCCAAGCTTCAATTTTCTTCTTCCTCCATTCAAGAGATGTGTGCCCATGCATTTTTCGAATGGGAAAATAATTTTCCATATAGGTTTCCTTCTTTGGTTCTTTCACCTTTGATTTACATTTATGTGCTTTATGTCTTTTCTTGTTGCAATTATAACAATGTCCAATAAATGTAAATATGGATTTAGGAATACCTTTTTCTTAGCCCCTGCAGACATTTGAGGTGTGGCCTTGAATTCCACAATGATTTCATGTTAGCTTTCTTGGTCTAGGATTGGTGTAGGGATATTTTGGATCAATTTCATTTGATGACTCTCCATGCTCTGTGTACCCTAGTCCAGTGTTGGTGTTGGGACTTGTTTGTGGATTCAAGAATTCACCCATCCTTTTTGTACTCTCTTCAGCTCTCTTAATCATGCCATTATGTTGTTGTAGAATTCTATCCTCATGCTTTATATTTTTATTCTCTTCTCTTAGTTCACCGATAATCTGTATTCTTTCAATGAGTTCCACATTCATTCTGTTTGCTTCTTGACTCATAAGAATAATCTGATTAGTTACATCATGGTGATGCTCTGTAAGTCTTTGTATCTTAGACTCCTTTTTTTTGTAGCTTGTCTGTGATCTTTCTTCTATCATCAATACCTAGATTTCTTTCTTGTTAAGATTTCCTTGCATTGTTCATGACATCAATCATTCTTACCATCTGTGTCTCTTGACCGATTTGCAGAGATTTGACTTGTCCAGCCAGATGTAGATTGATCTTAGTTAGGCTTGCGATGCTTTCTTTTGATGTATCTGATGCCTTGCTTGTATTTGATCCTGAAGACTCAAAGAAGTCTGGAATCTCTTCCTCTTGATAATCTGTCTCATTATATCGAAAAGCCATATTATTCTTTCGTCCAATAGCTGTCTCATACTGATTCTAGCTTCTTTATACTTCTCATAGAACATCTGGATTTCAAGCTTTTTATTCTCAATATTTTTATCAAGTTTGTACTTCTCCATTGTATGATCTTTTCTCTTAAGCCTTTAAGCTTTCCAAGAAGAGAATTAGCTCTGATACCAATTGTTGGGATTAATGGGAAGTAGTACTAAGAGGGGAGGGGTGAATCCGTACCTCTAAACCTTTTAACACTTTTCACCTTTCATCATTAGTAAACAATCTTTACTATATTACCGACCATATCTAATATTCTTTCTTATGCATGTAGTATTAATTCATAATATTAATTGTTCGCAAAATTCATAGAAACATTCATGAAAGTAATAGACACATAACACAAGATATGATATCGCAGAAAACTCCTGTTAGGAAATAAAAACTGCGGTGGGGATGGCACCCACAAAAATTCACTGTCTATAGAATGGAAGGGAGCCAGTAAAGGCTTACAATTGACAACTTCTTTAATGATCTACCATGTTAAGAGTATTAATATGGAGACTTGTTAGGATCTACTCTATTAAGAGCTTTGAGAAACACTAATGAAGTGTGCACTCGGTTAAGAGATTTACAATAGGACTCCTAAGTCCACCTTCCTTGAAAGGATTTCTTAAGTGTATCCCACTTGTTAGAATATGTAAAATATGTTTGACCTGACTATATGCAATCTATAATTGCTGATTATACATCCATTAAAGCTCACAGTATATGAATAACACCTATAGTGATTGATTAATACCTTTTCCTACTCGTCGGTAGCCTGTGTTCTGTTCTTTACAACTGATTTGATCTTTGTTTGTGTTGTTGCATGAATTATCTTATCTGATCCTTAGATGATCTTAGTGGCTATAATCATCATCGAACAACATGTTCATAATTTATTGAGCATCTATTTATAGAAGTATTTTACCTATTCTAGAATCACGCATTACAATGTTAACTCTAGATCCAAGGTATACAACTTGACATTTATCCTTTAGTTTTCATGTTTTAAAATAGTTAAACTGATAAAAATGATAATAAATACAATGCTTTCTCCTCACATATTGGATTTACTACAAATCAAGAAGCTAAATATAAAACTTCAAGTGATTTATCTAACGTGGAAAGTCAGATCCACTTTTTGCGAGATGTAATTAACTTTCGCTTCTTGATCGTCAGTGTGAACTGAAAGTCTATCGGTGTTCCTTCATTGAACTGATTGTCGCGTTCCCTTCATCTTTTGGGTTCCACTCTTTGATTATTTCATCAGGTTTGCCTTGTTTGTTACTCATTGGGTTCCCTTGTCCTTTTTGTCATCGGGTAACACTGAGTAGTGTTTATCGGGATGCTTTGTACTTGGTAATATCGGTAACCTTGGCGTCAGGTAGTGTTGTGCCCTGTTTGTCGGTGTAGTGTCAACCGATGGTGTTTATCATTTTTTTCCTTGTATATACTAATGGAAAAATATAATGTCTTCAATAAGATATCATGCATTGAATCGACTTAATCCAAGACCTCTATTCAAAGTGACTTCCAGACATGAAACAAAAAAATCCACTATTCCAAATCAGGACTGCTAAGAAACACGAAAACAAACCAGACTGGACTATTTAATACTTCAAACCTGATACATAAAATTGTTACATTCTTCCCTCAAAATAAGTGAAACCAAGAAAACTCGGGTCTCCTTCACAACGACTATCAAAATTGATAGCAAGCTTGACACGACATCTGCAACCCAATATCACCCAAAAATTTACACTAACACATTCCAATGTAAACAAGAATATAACAAATTTTCAAAACCCATTTGAAAACCCAAAATCCAAAATTGGAATTGATAACAATGAAGACATAAAGACTATGGATTATTTTATTAAACAGATTATCATGAGATAGTTTAACACTAAGCTTATTTACATAAATTTTTGCAATTACAATTTTGCATGGCTCACTTGCGGCAGCCAAAGAGTCATTTTGCTACTCCCTTGTCATCTTTTGTCTCTTTTCTTAACTCCCTCTATCGACTCTCTATCCACTCGCTATTTGGTTACAATGTTCTCTATTTATAGAGATGAATCCCTTTATTAAGATTCTTGGGGTAGTTATGAAAACCATCCATCTACCCATGCTTACAAAAGTATATCTAATAATAGACAATCTTGGACAGTTACAAAAATCATCTATCTACCTGATCACCCATGATATTCCTATTCTGACTTTGGTTACAATCCTATTTCGAGTATATTGTAATGCAAATTAAGAAATTAAACCATTTCTTAACATGGCTCCATGAAACTGTAAATAACTTAAACATATCAATATTATGCAACTTGGCATAATGCTCAAAATTTGAGGTGCCTCTGTACCATACTGCCATACTTCAAATATTTCCATGTCCCATGGAAACGCTCTAGTGAGAATTCTGCAAAAAAATATTTTGCCGCTTTGTCTTCATCATTGGATCAATGCTTCCGCTACTTCCTTTGTCTCTTTAAAATGACTCCTATTAATGGAGTGCATACTGGTTTCTATCCACCACTCTTCATGTTGCTTCTTCACACCACCACCAAACTACCATCTTACCCACACAAGATTCTGGAAGATGTTGACCACCCTTCTCTTAGTGGTTTCTCTCTTTGCACCTTCTACCCAGCTTCATCTCGATGGAGAAAATACCAAGACCCTTGCTGAGATCTTCCCACACAAAAGAAAAACTTCTCCTTACTACAGCTTGGATAGATCAACTTGCAACCACAAACTTCATAACAAGAGCCCAAACTACTACCTGGTATAGATTTCCTTCTTCACACTCAGAATTTGCTAAGCTCTGATACCATTCTGATGTAAATCAACATCAACACATTCATTCATATCAACAAAATTCATTCTCTCTCCCTTAAATCTGCATCTTAGTATCCTAAATTTGCATATTATACGTCTTTCAATAGACTTATTACAATCTATGATTCTTTGTGTCTTACGAGTATTTTATGGGCTGAGATCAAATCCATGATACAGTCGGCCACATTTTTCCCTTAACCAAGTTGAGCCACACACACTCTAGTGAACATGCGATGATCTTCGCTATCACCTTGGGATTGGCATGCAACATCTTTCAGCTTATTCTCACTTGGTATCCACGTGGAATGAATAACTCCACCACCTTCCCCTAGTGTTTCTTTCATGCATGGAGCCAACACATGATTGTGTAACAATTCTTGGAAAATGGTTTCCAAATTTAATGCACTTTTTTGAAGACATAAGATATCATGCCTTGAATCAAATTAATCCAAGACTGATACTCAAAGTGACTTCCACACATGCAACAAAAAACTGACCTCCACCATCCCAAATCAGGACTGCTAAGAAACACGAAAAAAAACCAGACTAGACTATTTCATACTTCAAACCTGAAACATAACATTGTTACATTCTTAATCTCAGAACAGTCAGATACCTCACATGGTGACAAGGAGGATTCTTCTTGGCGTCATCCTCTGCCAACATTATTCAGGATTGAACCCATAGGAAAGTCCCTTTTTCTAGCTATAAAATATCTATCTGTTAAGGAAAAGGGAAAGTATGCTAATGCTTTACCGGATGAGCTCATAGACCATAATATAACAACAATGTCCCTCACCTTGGTGGGAAAGTTTGTAGGCTCCAGGCCTAATAATTATGTTGTTAGATCCTTTACCAAGAGAAAATGGAATTTAAAGGGCCAAGTTGAAATAAAAGCTATTGCAAGGGGTTTTTATCCTTTGAGTTTTCATATCCTAAAGACTATACCAAGATCCTCTATGCTGGGGCATGGGCTATTGGAAAATTGACACTTTCCCTATAGAAATGGACTCCTAATCTAGACCTGAATGACTCATTTTATATGCAAGCTCCGGTTTGGGTTAGGTTACCTGAACTCCCTCTGGAGTTCTGGTTTGAAGATGTCTTTGCGGGCTTAGCAAGCTCCTTCAATGAGCTCCTATCGATTGACCTAGTGACAGTGGATAGAAGGCACCTCACCTATGCAAGGATCTGGATAGGTGTCCAAGAAGGTAAATATATGCCAGAGGTCATAGAAATCCATTCAAAGTTAGCAAAAAAATAACAAAATATGAAACATGAAAGTGTTCCTTTTGCGTGTTCTCATTGTAAGAAGGCATGGCATATGGAAAGGAAATGCCCAGTTCTTGTTAAGGAGAAATCTAAGAAAGCTTAAAAGCTAGAGGGAAAATATAAGGACCTTACTACTTATGCCTCCATCTTAGTGAATCCCCAAATTGTTTCACAGGTCTAGCGGAAAAAGGAACCTTTATTGGAGAAACCTTGCAAACACAAGGATGGGGTTGAATCAACTAGTGTTCAGACTGAGGATCCAGTTGAGAACCCTACGACATTGTCAAATTGTTTGGACTTAATGTCTTTTGTGAATGCTTCCCATGTCTCGGAAGAAAGTATCCTTAAAGCCTCTGAAGGCTTGTGTTATGAGACCGAGTTTCCTCCTTCTCCCTCTTCGTTGGCTCCTCAATCCCCAGAACCATCCAGGGAGATTGGTGTTTTTTTTACTAGGTAGGAACTCCCAATGGGTGAATATCCTCATGAAACCCTAAAACCAGACGGTCAGGAAAAGGATTTGGATTATATGCTAAACTTCGCTACTCCGGGGAGTTTCACTAGAATGGAAGCAATGTTCGCAAAACACAAAGAAGGGAAGGAGAGTGAATGGACTAAGGTGAGGAACAAAAAAATTAGTAGAGAGCCATCCCTGGTATCTCCAGCAACAACTAGAAGCAAGACTAAAGCTGATCTGGGAGGACTAAAGAAAAATCCAGGGTGAAAATCTTTGGTCAAGATCTGGTAAGAAGAAGCCTACAAGAATATAGTGGATGGAACTCAACAGACCATCCAAGCAGCCTGCACTCGAAGTTATAAATGAAGCTAATCTCTTGGAATATTCATTGTCTAAATGGGCCACATAAGCAGGATGTAATAAGAAATATTATTAGAGATCATAGAACCGATGTTATGTTAATCTAAGAAACAAAGATGAATAAGGAAAAATTGGAAGGTATTAAATTCTACAAGTCAATGGATAGGACTCCCATTAGCTCGGAAGGTGCATCTTGTGGGCTGATGATTCTTTGGAACTCCTCTCTTTCAAATGCTGACATTGTCTATGGAGAAGGTAACATTTTGATTCTTCATCTAAAAAATTTAAAAACTTATGATAGCTGGTACATTATCAACATCTATGCTCCTAACTCTAAAAGTGGGCGTAGATCTTACTGGGATAAAATTAGAGGCATTATTTCTTTTTTATATTTCTCCAAATGTATTATCATGGGGGCCTTCAATACCCCTCTAAAAGTAGGGGAGAAACAGGGTGGGTTAAATCCACATCCTGATAGTAGGCAAGATCTCATGGAATTTATCAATGATCTATCTTTGCTAGATGTAGACCTTTAGGAGGCTAATTTTACTTGGAGCAATAGGAGAACTGGGAGTGATTGCATCCAAGTTCAGCTAGACAAAGCCCTAATAACAACTGATTGGTTGAATTCCCACAATAGTAAACTATCCACTCTGGTGAGAATTGGATCGGATCATTCCCCCATTTCCATAGTCCTTGACCCGCTTATCAAAAAAAGCACTTTCCCTTCAAATTTGAAAGAATATGGACCTCACATCCTAACATTAAATTTAAAATCCAGGAATGGTGGAATATCGAGATCAAATGCTCAGCTATGTTCAAAGTTGCCAAAAAACTCAGAAATGTCAAGATTAATATAAAGCTATGGAATAAGGAGTTTGGGGACATCTTTGCCTGCAAAGAAAAGGCCATCTCAGACCTTGGCTAGATTCAAGATGAAATCTAGAGAGATGGATATGATGAGTCTAATCTCACTCTTGAAAAACAAAATCTCTCAGAGTACCACAATGTGATCGGCGGGGACGAAATGTACTGGAAGCAAAGGTCCAGATCTATATGGCTGAAGAAGGGGGACCAAAATACTCATTTCTTCCACCTCTCAACTATGAGACACATGGATACTAATAGAATCATTGGCATTAGAAGAGAAGACCAAATAATGCAGGAAGACAAAGACATCTCTTTGACTATTGTCGACTTCTTTAAATCCTTTCTGTCTAAAGATCTTCACTTGTCTTAGCAGGAATAGGTGAATCTTTTGAACAACATTCCTTTTGTCATTTTGGAGCACCAAAATAAATCCCTGTGTGCTACCCAACATGGCTGAAGTTAAAAAATCCCTGGAATCCCTTCCAGGTGATAAGGCCCCGCGTCTTGACGACTTCCCCATGTTTTTCTTTCACAAGTTTTGGGAAGTTATAAAATTTGATCTGGTCAAAGCTGTGCAAGAATAATTCAAGTCCAAGTATCTACTTAAAGAAATTAATGCAACCTTCCTAGTGCTCATCCCAAAGGTTCCAGGGGTGGATACCATGGATCTTTTCAGACCCATTAGCCTTTGTAACTCATTCTATAAGATCATTCAAAAGTTACCACTATCATAATTCTCAGTGTGCTCCCCTCCATCATTTCTCTCCAACAGTCGGGTTTTGTCCTAGGCAGGAAAATCTTGGACTCTATTATGGTAGTGTACAAGGTGATTCACTCTCTTGAAGATGAGAATAGGGAAGGTTTCCTTCTCAATCTTGACTCATCCAAAGCCTATGAAAGGGTGGACTAGTTGCTTTTGATGAAAGTGCTGATAGCGTATGGCTTCAATGATAAATTCTTCCTTATCAACTTTCATCTTATCTCTTCGCCCTCCTTTTTAGTTATGGTTAATGGCTCCCCCTTGACTTTCTTTAATGCTTCCTGGGGATTGAGACAAGGTGACACCCTATCCCCTATTCTCTTCATTATATTGGCAGAATGCTTGGGTAGATCGATCTCAGCTCAAAAGATTGCTGGTGAGTTGAAAGGCACCAAGACATCCTCTGGTCAATTCATTTTCTCTCATCAAAAATTCATTGATGATACCATCTTAGGTGGGGAAGCCTCAGTGAATGAGGCTAGGGTGGTTATAAATATTCTGGATTCTTAAATTAAAGCCATTGGCCAATCAATCAATTGGAACAAGAGTTCTTTACTCTTTATCAATACTCCTGAGGCCACAAAAAGGAGAATGGAAAAAATTATCAGCTGTGGTATTGGTTCCCTTCTTTCCACCTAGTTGGGCTTCCCTCTTGGAGCTAAACCCCTGGTAGAGTTCTGGAACAAACTAATTGATAGATTTAATAGAAAATTGGCTGGGTGGAAGGGCATCACTCTCAGTCAAGCAGGCAAGCTCCACCTGGTTAAGTCCACTCTCCAAAACCTCCCCACCTATGCCCTTAGCCTATTCTCAATCCCAGCTAAAGTGGCAGAAGCCTTGGAGAAAATTCAAAAAAGATTTCTGTGGACAGGAGTGGAAGAGAATAAATGCGTCCCTCTGATTGTGTGGGAAAAATTTTGTCTTCCCAAAAGGGAAGGAGGTCTGGGAATCAGAAGGTTAAGGCCCTTTAATAAGGCACTTCAATCTAAACAAATATGGAGGACCTTTCATGGGAAAGGGGAATGAAATGATTTGTTTGAGGAAAAACTACCTGCCTAATGCCTCTTTGAATGAATTCTTTGAGAATGAATAAATCCCAAAAGGGTCCTATATCTGTAATGGTCTTCTAAATGCTAAAGAACTGGCTAAGTCTAAAGCGAAATGGAAAATTGGTAACGGTCATAATATTAGCTTCTATAATGATAATTGGCTCATGACTAAGCCCCTGAAAGACATCGACAATTTAAATCAATGGAAGGAGGTATGCATCTTGCTTTTTGGGGATAGGGTCAGCAATTACAGAGAGGGGAACTCCTGGGTGAACCTGGCTTCTGTTTCCATGGATCTAACACCGTTAACCATGGCCCTCAACATTATCTCTCTTTCCCAGAACCAAGATACTTTGATTTGGGAAGACTCTCCACATATCTCTTTTACTGTTGCCTCTTCTTACTCTGCCCAATTTAATCTGAAGCCTTTCCTTTTTGGGTGAAAGCTTGGTTACGTGGCCTCATCCTGAAAATCAATGTGTTTTTCTGGATTTTTCTCCAAAACCGTATCCTTACTATTGAGAACCTTGTTAAACATGGCATCCCTATCCCCAACATGAGTGTTCTTTGTCTATGCCATGCGGAGTCTGTGGATCATCTTTTCATCCATTGCCCCTTTGTTAGCTCTATTTGGCATTTTATCTTGTCACTCTTTGGTCTTCAATGGTGTTTCCCTGCCTCTATGCAAGATATGTTCTCTCACTAGACCTAGCCCTTCAAAAAAATTTCCTTTAAAAAAAATTGTTCTTCGGTGCTCCCTCACCTCTGCTGGGGCATATGGAAAGAGAGAAACAATTGCATCTTTAGAAAAAGTAGTGCTAACCCCAAAATAATATTTGAAAAAATCCATCATGCTCTGTTGGAGAACTTTGTTTTGTGTGGCAATACTAATCCTTTTGCTGGTGTTGGAATTGCTGGCTCTTTAGACCCCAAGAAGACCATAGATATTAGACAGAGTTGCACCTAGTGGTACCCACTAGAAGGCTGGTCCAAAGCCAATTTTGATGGCACTGCCAAGGGAAATCTAGGGAAGGCAAGAAGCGGAGGAATTATTTGAAATTACTATGGTCAGGGTATTGCTATCATCAGCTTCCTGTTAGGCATTCAAACCAACCATTTCACAGAAGCCAACGCAGCCCTCCAAGTGAAAAACTTAGCACCTGACTTGGGTATTAAACAACTATGGTTAGAAGGTGACTCCCAAAACATTATTAACTTCCTTAAAAAGCATCACCCTCCTTCGTGGACAATTTCCAACATGATTGAGGAGACACAGATCCTATTGAATACCTTTGAAAGGGTGCATATTAGCCATGTGTATAGAGAAGGCAACCATGTTGCCGACTGGTTTGCCAACTGGGCAGTGCGAAGTGAAAGGAAGACACGCTGGATTTGTGGAGGATATCTTCCACGTGAAGCTTTAGATATTGTGGATTATGACCGAATCCATGGGAATGAGGGACACATAGAAACTAATCATGATAGTGATAGCTCGGAAAGGTAATGGCATCGCCATAAATGGTAAGTACAAGATAGGTTGGAAGGGAAATAACTACAATCAAATCTTGCACACTTACTGGGTACTCAAAACAAAAGACAATACTTCCAACTCAAGGCATGACACAAGATCATTTTGGATTCATTTGGTGAAAGTTGGTTTTAGCAGAGATTTTCCCCTATTTGAGCATTATCCTCACATGATGGGTAGAGAAAGACATAGAAGGGAGCCTACAAAGGATAGTAAAAAATGGCAGAGGCAGGCTAAATTCTGGAAACATCTACACAATGGTGGGATTACTACCTTTATTGAAAGGCTCTGCAGTGGGAAATAGTTTGTGACTAGATTGTTTGTCAAAAACTAGAACAAAGGTAGAATTGAGATTGAGGGCAGAAAGTTTACGGTGACTGAGGAGGTCATCTCTGCAGTCATGGGGATCCCCATTGTTGGCAAAAAATTCTACACAGACCAAAAGATCTCAGACACTAAAATCAACGAATGTGTTAGCAATGAGGAGGAAAAGAACGATCTCACCAAAGTCAACACCCACTACCTGCCTGACAGGCTGAAGATTCTATGGAGGTTTTTTCTCTGGGCCATTATCTACTATATCACCCTTGATACCAGGTTTGATAGAATCTGCACCTACCATTTTGTACTTCTTAATCATTTCTACCATGGTATTAAGGTGTCTATTCCCTTTTATTTATATGCCTCTATAAACAAGAACATTAACGGGTATAGAGAGAAGGCTATTTCTAACCATGCCCTGTATGAAGGGCTTCTACTATTGATCTATGAATACTTTAAGGCCCAAACCCTGGGCAAGGAAATTGGTCAGAAAGAGGAGAGGGAGGCCTCAGGGTCTGATTATATGCCCTCAAATATAGAGGACAGTGAGGGAATGCATTCTAATGAGAATGAGCAGTATGTAATAAAGAAGAACTGCCAGGGCTCATCATCAAAGAAGATGAGAGGTATCCAGAATAAAGGTAAAAAAGAGATCATGGTTACCCCCAAAAAATAGAAAGCCATGATTATTTCCCTGGATGAGGAATATGATGAGAATGAGGAAGGTCTGGAATCAGAAGGAGAGGAGGGAATAACAACCGGGAAAGGTAGAATGAGGAAGCATACTACGCTTGCCAAAATCCAAAGAAGAAAGGAGAAAGATAGGGAGGTGAGTATTGATAAGAACTCCATGGAGGAGAAGAAATTCAGAGCTTCCCCTGTTTTAGACTCTACACCCCAAAATTTGGGCGAGGACCAGGGAAAAGATTTTAGCTATTATATGGCCGATAAGGGAAGGATTGTTGACTGGAGAGACTTCAACATTAAGTCAGCCAAAATAGGAATAACTAGAGAAATTATAAACCCCAAAGTCAAAGAAAGTGATTGTGGGAAGATTAAGGTGGAATAATTTATTTACCCCTTAATGGTGGTGCTAAGCGACAATACCAGGGAGTTTGACCTGAACCTGCTCAACAACACCAGAAACAACATGTTAGATAATTACAGAACAATCAAATGGCTCTACCACAAAGTTGAGGACCTCAAAAATATGTTTAGACATACCAACAAGGAGAAAAGGGATGGTGAGGATGAGGAACATAGGAATTTGAGCATCCGAGTCAAGCATATGGAGGACAACATGACCAAGGTGGAAACCACTCTCAAGAACATAGATGAACAAAGCTATAACATCCTAAAATAGACTAGAGAACACACCAACACCATCATTGAGAAGCTAGAGGAGGGTATGGATGTGGAAAGCATTGAGGTTGAGACCGATCAAAACACTGATTAGGGACCTGGAAAAAGAACTAGGGCCAGAACCAGGAAGTCTAAGGAAAAGTACAGGTAGAGTACCATCTAAAAAATCAAGGAATCAATAGCCAACATGGAGCTTCTTGAGGCTAAGGCAGCCACTCTAATGGTGGACCTTTCTTAGGCCCCCCTGGCTCATTTTTCCACTTTCAGGTTTTATTTTCTTTTTAAGAAGCTTTAGCTATTCTTTTGTTCTGGCATTTTAGGCTTGCTCTTCTCTTAGCTGCGAACTCTCTTTTTCTATTTTTAATGCTTTATCTCTAAATACTTTGTTTCGGGTTTCAGGAACCCTGTAAAATTTTTTTACTTAATCAAAAACATTGTTATATTCTTCCCTCAAAAGAAGTGAAACCAAGAAAACTCGGGTCTCCTTCACAACGACTATCAAAATCGATAGCAAGCCTGGCACAACATATGAAATCTGATATCACCCCAAACTTTACACTAACACATTCCAATATAAACAAGAATATAAAAAATTTTCAAAACCTGTTTCAAAACTCAAAATCCAGAATTGGAATCGATAAAAATGAAGACATAAAAACTATGGATCATTTTATTGAACCTATTATCATGAGATAGTTTAACAGTAAGATTCTTTACATAAAGTTTGCAATTACAATCTCACATGGTTTTATCGGGAAAGCCAGAGAGCCATTTGGCTACTCCCTTGTCCTTTTTTCTCTCTTTTCTTAACTCCCTCTATCGACTCTCTATACACTCCCTATTCGGTTACAATGTTCTCTCCTTATAGAGATGAATCCCTTTATCAAGATTCTTTGGGTAGTTATGAAAAATGTCCATCTACCCATGATTACATAATGTTGTCTAATAATAGACAAGCTTGGTCTGTTACAAAAACTATCTATCTACCCGATCACCAATCATATTCCTATTCCTCTTTTGGTTACAATCCTATTTCGGGTACATTATAACACAAATTAAGAAATTAAACTATTTCTTAACATGGTTCCATGAAATTCTAAGTAGCTTAAACATATATCAATATTATGCAACTTGGCATAATGCTTAAAAGTCGATGTGCCTCTGCAACATGGGCATTCAAAGGGAATCTATAATCTCTAGACTTGATTTACATTTATTTCCATAATATAATTATAATTAGATAGATGGTGTAAGGTTGAGGAAGAGAGAGTTCTAATACTACAAATAAGTTCAAGGAAAGATATTAATAAATGAAATATTTAGAGATTAGATGACATCATTAGTTGACAGGAAGGATTTCACTTGCAGTGACATCTTGATAGTATGAAGTTTTTTGTACAATCTTTACTCTTTTATTAATAATATTCTATATAAACTTGTATAATAATTATTACAATGATGATGTCCTTGTGATCACTTATATTACCATTATTTCATGAAAGTTTTCATGTTGAGTTATATTTACTTCATTAATAAATGTCATTCAAAATAATACCCCTTTCTCTATTCTTTTAAGATCACTCATTCTAATTCAATGATTTTATATAGGATAGTAGGCTACTACAAAATATTTGAATAATATGTTTCCTTTAATATACCATTTCCTTTTTCATCTAATTTTATTTAATGAAATTTAAATTATATTTAGACCTAGAATGCTTTAGAGGTTTTTCATTACAAATCTTCTTTATCTTATTCCATTAAATAATCACATAGTATTGTTGTACATGCTCTATTATTGTCCTATCAAATGTTTTAGGAATTGGTGAAGAAACTCAACTAACCTATCTGATCTCTTTATTTCCAGACTTTCATAGGTTCTTGTTAGGATACATGTCGCATATAATGATATGCTATCACTTATAATGACTTAATACAAACCAAGTAGGTCATCTTGATTCTTTTAAATATAATTCATTAAAAGTTAAGCTTATGGAAACCATCTATCAATGTGCAAATGTTGCAATATTTAATATATATTTTTTCTTTTTTTTAACAAAATTTCTTAGGTACTACTTAGGATATATGTCTGATATAATGTTATGTGATCACTTACAATAAATTTATACAAACTGAGTAGGTTATCTTAATTCTCTAAATTTTCATTCATGTAAAGTTAAGTTTATAGAAATTATCCATCAATGTTTAAATGTGATAGTATTTAATATATATTTATCTTCATTGGTTAATAAAATGAATGCAAATCCAAAGTACGAAGAATGTAGACAATATTTAGTGCATTATAACCACTTATATGTGGGGTTATCCTTGTCATGGAATATTCTAGAATACAGGTTAATACATCCTTAATTAATTTCTTGGAACACCTAATTTATTTATCATTATTGATTAATAATAATTGAAATTATATAGTTAATATTATTTATTATATTATTTACATGATTAAATAAAAGAGGATAATTTTCTTACTTATCTAGGAGTGAACTAATTAATATAGTTGATATATTAATTGACGTAACTATTTAATGCAAACATAGTCGTGAAAATATGATCAAATAAAAAAAAATTATTTGATGTTATTGAGATGATTATTACATTATTGTAGATTGTCTTATAAAGTATTATTTTAACTAAAAAAATAACCAATGAGAATGTAATTTCCTAACAACCAACTATCTAACTATTATTAATGAACATTCATTTATTTATCTAAACTAAAACATAACATTCACTAATGTAATATGCCAATGTTACACCCCTTATTACATTAATCCAAATAAGAGTTGAACATTACAAGGGTTTTGAACCAATCATTTGGGATACTTTTATTAAGTCCCTTCATCACTCCTCCCTTCTCCACTATAAAACACAAAAAATATAGTATTAGTGGATCTCCTGACTAGAAAAAATCAAGGTAACACCAATCTAACCGCACCAGTAGATCTCTTGTCTGTAGAACTTATAATTGTCTACACAACATGAGAGAACATACAAGTAATACCACCCCCATGCATGATGAGAGACATTTCCTCTAAAATTAAACATTTCCTCTTAGTGTTTCTAATGCCTCCTCTAGTGATATACATGAAAGGTCTTTCCTCTAAAAATAAACATCTCCTCCAAGTTTGTCTAACACCTCCTCAAGTCTTGTGGAAACAATTCCTATTCTATTCCCCCAATCACCAACCTAACATCTACGCATGAGAAAAAATTTCCTCTAAAATTACACATCTTCTCTGAGTGAAACTAATATCCCCTCAATTTCTTGAAACATTATCAACTAATTGGTAGAAAAATAAATTGCATTCATAATAATCTTTCCCACTTTCTCTTTGAATGGAAAAACATGATTGCAAGCCCCCTCCATTCTTTAGGGACACAAATAGGAAACTTCTCATGCAATGATTCATCCCTGAGTGAGTAGTTAGCTCAAGATGATAAATATCCACCCACCTCTTCCACCTCCAACCTTTGATAAGATCTTCTTTTGAAAATATAGCAATCATATGTTGCATGTGGATCTCTATGACCCCTTAAACATCTATCAAGTATAACTTAGAATGTACCAAGGGTTTCTGACTATGATAATAAATAAAATTAACAAAAGGTCTTATTCACTTTATAATGTATATTTTATTAAAAAACTGAGTACAAATATCATTATGAAGCTAATTGAAATGTTTGAAGAAAGTGTAGTCAAACTAACAAACATACACCTCTATTTTAAAATTCTTAATTTCCTCCCTCCCACCATTGGCCCAAATTTGACTCTGGCATTTTCCCCTTCAAAATGTGGAAAGTGGTTAAATGTAGCATAACTAAAACTACGATTGCTTCTCACAAATTATATATATTACATCATCTAACAAAAGGAACACACTTTCTCCAAAAATAACATAAATTAAAATATTCTAAGAAAAAATGGGATTAAAATCATTTTCCAATTTAACAAATATTTAAAGAACCTATGAGTTGTTATATCAAATTGAGAAAAAACATTGATGAATAAAATACTAAAGAATTTACAAATCTAATTTAACTTCTCATTCATCATATGAGCTTTGTTTCTCATTTTTTTCCTATTCTTTATTTTGGATTCGTTTGCAAGATTGGTTGGTGTATTTCATCTACTACTACCTAGTGATTACTACTTTGAACAAATTCATAAAAACAATTCCCTTGTTTATATATTTGAGAGTTAGTGTGGCTTCGTAGTAAATAATACATCAATATAGACTGTAAAGACTATTATGATGACATCTTATTGCTATTATGGTATCACAATAGACTTTCTCTTTTACACTAACAATACCATGGCTATCACTTTACATAAACATGTTGCTCTTATTTTAAAAATTTCTTAGATGGTGATAGTGTTAGGATTGAGGAACACTAAGAGAGGGGGTAAATCACTTTTGTGGAACTTTTAAACTTATTAAATGTTGGAAGTATTAATTAGGAAGTTAAGGTACTGAGAGGGGGGGGTGGCGAATCAGAATCCTACAAAATTTTACTCAATAGAAATAAACTAATTCAACATGCACATTATGTATCTTATAAACATAAACTTCAATGTTGTAATAGATCTAACTAGTAATCACATTCAAGATAAGAAATAAAATAAACTCATGACACAAAGATTTGATAACCCTAAAACGCTTGAAGGTAAAACTCAGGTGGGGATGACACCCACAAATCTTCACTACTGCAGTAAGAAAGTGTGCCTATTAGGTCTAAAAAATTTTGATTACTTCTAATGATCTTCCTTGTAAGGGGTCTGCATTGTTAAAGCCTTATAGACTATTAGATCTACCTTTATTAAAGGATTTAAAACTTATAGCTAAGTAAGCACTCTATTAGGAGATTTACAAAGGTCTGTTATGACCACTCTTTTAAGAGATTTACCTTGATTCAATTGCAAAAAATATATCAGTACCCGATCCTTCAGTTTTCACTTCAAATGGTGATCACAGATCTCCTCTTTCCAATTCTTATCTAATCTCTGAAATTGATAACTCTGTTCTTCCCTTCACTACTCTATTCGGTCTATCAGTCTGATCTATGCACCTTCAGCATACACATGATCTATTCTCCTTCATAACTAATTAATTTATATTTGGGATTTAAGGCTTCCTTAAATAGAAAATAGACTAATCTTCTAGATCAAGATCAATGATCTAGATTCATCTCTTTTTATGCTTAAACATTCCCTTTTTCTTATTGGTTTCTTGGCTTGCATAGGGATCAATGCTCTATTTGATTAACTAATTAAGTCCATTAAATACTTTGATAATAATTAAATGTCACATATAAGTCAGACAAAATATTTTATATATTTTTTTGATTCCATTCCAAACACATATATAAAAAACTTATTCAATCAGCACATGAGGTCTCTTGTGCTTGGTCAATATGGTTTTTATATGATGTCGCTTGACAAAAATATCAACTCAGAAATCAATATGCTCAATGTTTGGTCTTCTTGGCAACTATAGGTGTACTTGACAACCATTTAATTTCTCGGTACAAAAATACAATTCAAATACAATTCTCGACCTTAGTAGAATAGCTCGGTCACAGTGATGACTGACTAACTTGCCTAGATAAATTACTAAGTGTTGGAAACTAATAGGAAGCATAACATGGAAACCAACATTAAATTGATCGCATAACCATAAATCAAATATAAATAAATTAAACAATAAAAGCATAAGAAAAGAATCCACAACAATATGACACCATGAATTTTATCATGGAAACCTGGTAAAGGGGAAAATCATAGTGGGGTGGAGTCCACAAGTAATTGCTTCTATAGAAATAATTAACACTGTTAAAGGTTTGAGTACATAGAGTAATGCACATGAATTTAGGCTTATATCCTAAAGTTCACTACTCAGATACAACATACAAAGGCTCACTATCATGCAAAATGAATGGAGAATAATCCAATAAAAAAGAACTGACATATAACATCATATATTCCTAAACAATTCCATGTAAGTGCAATGTAATTCTTCTTATCTCACAATTGAAACTTTGATGAATGATCCATCACACATACATACAATATCCTTTTCATATCAACCATTGCATATACAAATCACCACAAAAAATTGAGCTTATATATCTATCAACAAATATAATAGCCCCAATAGTCAGCGTCAAGAATAATATGAGTAGCATGTGAAGTGTTGGCTAGATCAATCCTCAAAAAATGTTCCTAACCTTTTACAAAAGCATATATTTCATATGATACATGTTGTCTTAATCATCTACAACTATCAAACTAATCAGATCATTGATATGATAGGATCATCGATGGATCCAATAACCAATTGTCTCTATTCTTTACTTTTCTTTGTATATCTGATACTCAGAAAGCTATAACTCAAGAAACTGATAAAATTAACTAATGTAAACATAAACCAATATAGAAAATACCTCTCTCAAGATCAACCTAGATTTAGAACTCAAAACTTAATTGTACCTTCGTGTACCGATCCATATATAAAACACTGTATATTGTGTCATTTGTCCCTTACTTATCAAGTTATGAACTCTAACCTTGGATATCATCATAGTATGATAAGTAACCTTAATAATCATGTATGGTTACCATCAATGACACCATACTGTCTAACATGGGAAAGGTTTCTTTCTAAGAATATCCCTCTTTGGCATTGATGGCAACACTTAGTGAAAAATGACTAAGTGTCCAAACAAAATGCCAAACTCCAAAAAGTTTTCTCCTTAACCAAAATTTTGTACTCCCCCTTAGTTGAATAACTCATTTTTCATTCCTTTTCTCTCCCCCTTTGAAATCAATTGAAAAATTTGAAAAGAAACCAAAATTATTCTACCAAAATCCTATGTATCTTCAGTATATACAAGTATACAATATATACTTAAAAAATTTTAAACACATCAGAGAAATTATTTCTCATAGCCACCAAATAAATATCCCATCTCTTCATCATGCTTTCCACTATCTGAATCTTTTGGTAAATAGAATATGCAAGCTTCTTTCTACCTGTAAGATCTAATACATCAAGATGTGAATAGGTCTCCTGTGCATCCCTTTGACTATTGAAAAATGTCCTTCTTCGGTGTGATATACCTTTGTAGTTCACAAATCGTTCCCTTCACTATGTCCTTCTCAACAATAAGAGATTTCATTTTATCATTCAAAGATGCAATTTTAAATGCATAATTAGATGATGAAGTTGACAAGGGATCATATGATATTTATAATTTTCCCAACTCACCCTCACTCTCCCTTATGACTTTTGAATATCAGCAACATGCTTGGGATAATCAATGCATGCTCTAAATATGTTCCACCTTCAGTTAGAGCATCCTGCAAGTATTTTATATCTCTCCCCAAATATGTTATGTCTTGTATAATATACAAATTCAATTTATCATATATTTTCTTATCAAACTCATTCCTCACATTTTTTCATCTGTCATCTAAATAGGTGCATCCATAGCGTCTAATGGTTGAACATATGTTTCCTTCTCACTTTTTGTCTATGCAACATAAATTTTATTGTCAATTATGAGTTTTGTAAGCACATTCTCTATTTCCTCCACAATTTCATCAATATTTCCTATCAAAATCTTATTGATTCTTTTCATACTTTGGAATTTCTTCTTTTCCAACTCAAGTATTCTATCAATTTCCTCTATTGCAATTAATGGAAAAATTTGTAATAAGACCTTCTTTCTAATTTCCTTATCCTTTTCCTAAGTTGTGAGTCTTCTTCCTTCTAACATATATGAAATTTCATATGGTATCTCTCCCTTCAGTTAAATCAATGCTTTATTGTACTTGTTAATGTAGTAGATGAATCCTTCTTCAATTCTTCTCTTATCTTCTCATCTTCATCTTAGCTATTATAATACCTCTTTACTTGAAAAATAATTCCATGAGCATTCATATTCTTAATAGAATAATTTTCCAAATATTTGGGCTTACCAATGTCATGTTAATGTTTTTATATGCAGACTCTCCTTGTGCAATAGGATTAGTGGTAATTCTTGCAGCCTTAGCTCCTTTTGTCCTCAAACTTTTCACTGCATCATCTGAATCAATGGTTTCATCTTTATCATCCTTGTTTTCTAATTTATATTCTCTCTTAGGATTCCCTTTCCCTATTTTTCAAGTAGATGTAGAACTGTCCTTTGATTTGACTAATTTAGCTTGGATCTCATTTGGTGTAGATGTCTTATGTGTAGAATTCTTTATTATGATAGACTCCTTCTCTACAAGACTAACTGTAGCAACTGAAATTCTAATTTGTCTCCCTCTAGATGATAATGCATAAGGTATATATAGGAGTGGCATCAATATCAACATCTATTGGGTCTTCTGATAGCTTCTCCTTCTCTTTTTCTTTCCATTTCTCCTCAAAATTCTTCCTCGGTTCTTTCATCTTCTCTTTAGTGAAGCCTATCTTCTCACCCATCATTTCAACTTCCTTTCTTATTTTAATCTTTCTTGCAGGTCTGGTAATATCTTCATGTAACTAAGTAAGGATCTTTTATGCATATGTGTTGAACCTCTTCTAAGCCTTATCTATATGTTTCTTAAAAATATTATCTAGATAAGCTTAATAAGTGGACCATTCATCTCATATCCTATAGGCATGACCCATGATGTCCTAGGTTCTATTGCTTTCATTAAACATGCATAATTTCAACCATAAAACATATAGGTCATCATATTTTCTAACAATCTCAATTGAGATTATATATCTCAATTGCATGGTCTCTTGAACTTTTTTGAAATAACCCCATAAAGTACTTGTAGCTAACTGATCTCCAAGCATGTCATAGAATTCCTTAATATTTATTTTCATAGGTTTATCTTCCTTCCACTTAACATTTACTACTATGGGAAAGAATTTTTTATAATAAAAGATGTATCATCTTAAAATTGAAGCACTTCCATTTTGGTAGGTTTAGCACCCTCTTTTAGTGAATTTGCATGATAGATTTGCATTTAGGATGCATCTGCACTTGGAATTAGGGTTAGGATCTTGAGGATTCTCCTTGATTTCCTTCTTTGTGGCTCTATTTTCTAGGTAGGACCTATGTATTGGTCCTCCTAGCCTTCATCACATCTCTTCTAGGCACCTATGCATGTTTCTAGCATTCTATTTTGTTTTCCCATCATCCTAGGTCCCTGACCGATGTGGGAACTTCATTGACATTCTATGTTGACCACCCTGAAACCTTAGGTCAGGGTCGAAGTCTCCCCTAACCGAGGTCAGGGTCAAGGTTGACCTTGACCTCTGTCAGGCTTTGGTTCCCGCTTTCAAATTTGGATAATAGCAGGGTCCTAAATCTAAAATTGGCCCCTAGATCCGAATGTGGAAGGGTTTTCATTCAAATTTAATTAAATGCATTTCCTCCTTAGTAGGTCATTGTGATTGGACCATGATTTGAGGTGAAATTTGAATTATGGGCCCTTACATTTCCCTAGTAGTCTTACCTTGAAATCTCTACATAAACACTCTCTTTTGCCTTCATTTTAAGGAGATCATGATATTATGGCATGATTATGACATGATACAATGATGAAACGATGATGCAAGAATGCAAGAGCATGATATAGGAGGAAAAGATATGATGATTCCTTAATGCATGCAAGCATTTTGTGGCCAAGTTATTGTGGATGTTCATTGGAGCAAGAAAGAGTTCTTCCATTCTTCATTCTTCTTTGATCTGCCATTTTCAACATTCAAGCATTCAAAAGATACAATCATAGGGTAGCAACTACGGATTGTAAGTTTGGTAGGAGTAATTTAGCCTTGGGGGCCTAGTATGATTTCTTTATCATATTCAAATCTATGCATTGCTCTCTCATTTCAATTCATGTTAGGGTTTCAATCTAAAGGATTAGATCTTGGCATAGCACATTCAAAGCTCTTCCTAAGAGCAACACACACACATATTATATTACATCCGGCTATTTGTGGAGGTGGAAACCACCAAAATGGGGGTTTGACTAAGGCAAAACCCTATATATCCACACTGAAACACCATTTTTAGATATCTACAGTTGCTATTTTGGGAGTTCCAGAGTAGATTTGGATACCCTTCTCGGAAAACTTTAAGGATCCACAAACAGAATTTTCGTCAGAGCACTGTAGGTCAAGGTCAACATAAAGGGGTGCAATTGTACCCCCACATTTGGGTCAAGGTTGACCTTGCCAATAAAAGAAAAACATTTTTGGGTTTTCTTCGTCTCTTTGTTTCTGTTCAAGATTCGGTTGCTGAATTTTGATAAAATTGATATGGACACCAGAAAATAGGCTTTTCCATGTCTTCTATATTAAGAGGTATGTATTTTATTTCATTATTCTTTGAAACATTTCTAGAGTTATATTCCTTATTATTATTGTTAAGGCCTTAAAATTTCACTCTAACTCAAGCATTAGGGCATACTAATATCTCATTGTAACAATGGAAACCTTCCTGAGTTGTGGGTGGACTCTGATTAAGAAGGAATCTCTGGATTCTAGGCCGGTTCCTCTTAGATTTGGAATATCACCTATGACTGATTCTATGATTGGGGAAAACGGAAAAGGATAACTTAAAAAACTGAATAAATAAATTGGAAGGTGATACACCAAAAATGGATACAAACTAATAAGAACTTCAAACCATTTTCCACAAGACACACACTACTGAGATTTGTAATAAACATTCACTATTGAATGTACATGTTGACCAACAAACCCACTATTAGGGTTTTCACCAAAACAATGATAATCTACCAATAGACATACAAATTCTATAAAAGGTTGCATTTTTCAACAACTTAGAGAAGGAATTAGATTAATTCACTTATCTATGCTATAAAATATAGTACACTTAGATGCATAAAAGTTTAAAAGGATTGATATCAAAACTCAGAAAAATATGTAAATAATGGATAACTTACTTTATTTTTTTCAAAATCTGCAAATGGTTACATGCTAAGATACAAAAACATGCCAATGAATAAGTTACATTCACTTGAACACAATCTTGCATCAAAACTGAACCTATGGTTACAAAATGTATGAAAAAAGGCACAAAGGAACATATATGTTCACAAAACCATCTTCTCTCCAAATTAAGAACCCCTAAAACTAAATAGGAAGCTCAAATATATACCCTCTCAAGGTCAATTTTTAAAATCCAATGCCCTCCAAAAGTCCTCCAAATCAGCTAGAAACCCTAAGTATTAGGCATAATTAATGCATTAATGAATGCCCCTAGTGTTGGTATTTTAAATTACATCGTTTATACACATTACCAACATATACAAAACTATAATCAAAACCTAACAATCAACAACCCCATAATAGAAAAAATCCTAACCCATGACATATAATCCAAGACATGCCTAAAGATGACATCATAACCCTAAGGTCAACATGACCAATACCTAGCAGTTAATAACTCTCTAAAAAACTATCAACATCTCCGTCAGCTAGGTGGCTGTCATGGCATTTCAGAAAGACAACCCAGAGGCTTTTACTACTTGTCGAACACTAAATTATTTAATGGATTAATTCCTCCATGTACTCAATGGACTTCAAAATTTATCAAACTGGCATTTGTCTTGGTTTTGTCTATTCAATCATTTGCATTTGACAAAGACAAGGGTTTTGAAACCCTAGCTTATGACACTGCTTGCTGTGAACATGGCATTGAATCTGGAACTCTCCTTTCTCTAGTGGGATCGCATTGTTGAAATGGAGCTCATCACTAATATCTAGGAGTCGGGTTGTTGTTTTGAAACTCTATTCTATGTTCTCGAGTTTGTATTTTGGGATCTTACCATAGAGTTAAAAAAATAGAGCTCAGGCTCTTGACTAGAGTCATCTCTTGTGATTTGGGCTCAAAAATTGCATCTACACTAGAGTACATGCTTCATTTTAGGGATCACAAACGAGATTTTTCCTTTTGAACAAAGAGCTTGGGCTGCATATCATTACATCTCTGCATTTAAACTAGAGATAAGTTACCTATGTCTTTGGCTTTACATTCTCTTTTGAATGATGATGTCATTGTTGAACTAGTTGTTTTAGTTTTAAAAACTTGATCATGGATTGTTAGGTTTTATTGGTTCTCCTTATCCCATGACACTTACTTGGTTCTTCCTTTCCTATTGTTGTTATTGAGTAATAAATGATGTAAACCATTTTAGTCTAATCTTTATTTTAAATCATTATGCTTAATGGCACAAAATCACAACTCCATTCTTTTGTAAACTTGGGTGAACCTGGGTCCTCTTTTGCATTTTTCCTTGCTGTTAACTTGGGGTTTCATTGTGTTTTGTCCACTGTCGATAGTGACCATGCTACACAAACATTACCACTGTTGGGACTGAGAATAGCCACCATGTTGTATGGAATTGTCCATCGCCTGGTCTCCATCTTGAAAAAATGACAAATGACAGGTATATCATATTGAAGATGTGACTCCAAAAACAATGTTATCCATGGGGTTCGAGCATGGGCTCATGACTCCCATGAACAATATTGTTTTGAACTTCCCGACACTTCTAAACAATACATTTTTCTTTTCTTGAACATCACTTCTTTGTGTTATATGCATATTGCATTATTTGATAATGAATAACAACATCACTGATGTCTTGTCTTTTGGGAACACACTGTTTAATCATCTCTTGTGTGCATACATATTACCTTGCAAAAATATATATTACTGTGATTTATTTTCTCTAGCAGCATTAGGATGAACTATGTATCTAATCCCAATAATGTTTGAATTCGGTATCATCTTCCTGTTTATAATACTATTGTGACTCTCCCCTATATATGCATATCACTTTAAAGCACAGTAACATATCTTTTATCTCTTTAGATAGCATTGTTTCTTCTTGAACACATATGTTCCATTTCTTTGAAATGTTATCCTTCTCTTTCTGCATATCAATATTTCACTTTGCAAACATTGTTTATTCAGTTATTCTCCGTACGTGCATATCAGTTTCATTTGATAGAAAGAAGCTATACAATTGCATGCATCCTCTCTTCCTTTGAACACCACTGTTATGAACTTACATTCTATCATTGAACACCAATGTTTACAACAACATTTATTGAATTCTGTATTTGATATCAATCAGTGTTTAAATACACTTTTATTGTCCTTTGATGACATCATGATTAACTGCATCTGCATATGTATGTCACTTTTGCAAAAATAAAAAGAGGCATACAGTGATATACAACTTTTATATCTTTCAACAACACCATCATTTTATTTTCTGTATATATGCACTGTTAAGAACTGCATCTGCATAACAATATTACATTTTTGTTTGACTGTTCTGTAGTTCATCCTCTCACCAACAATGTTGAATTTTGCATATAAATATAAATTCTTTCTCTTCTGCACATACACAACTTGTATTGCACCTGGTTTTCATTTCTCTCATTGCTTGGATAGTTTGAACATTTGCACATGTTCATGAGGTTGGATCACCGACTCGTGACACTCACAAACAAAATTACATCTATTATCTATTTTAAGCAAGCTTAAACATCACATTGTCACAACTATGCCACTTTTGCAAGATATCACTACTTTTTGAAACTTGTTATGCAAAAGGGGATAATAGATAGCTACATTGTTCTGGATTCCTAAATTGTCTGGATAATCAAAGTGATGATCACCCACATACTAAAGTAATTCAAGATAATGTAACCAATCATGATTCTCCTCTTCATTGCATCTTTTGAATATAGTAAAGGGTTTCATTAGGATATAAGTCCCTTTGATATTACTATTCAGTTAATGTAGATACATACTTTTCCCTTGCATTGATTTTATTGGTAACTGTGCAATTCTAGAAGTTTGATTTTTGTATGGTGCTTTTAGCTGTTCATGCATTGCTTAGATCCAATTTGGATCTAACACTTTTTCTCCATAATATAGGACACGGGACCAAAAAAAGACCTAGGATGCAGGACACATAGAGATAATCTAAAGGACATGAAGACTCAGACAATGCAGACAACCAGATACAGAATGCAGAAGACCTATTAAAGGCAATGCATAGACCCCTAAAGCTCATTATGCTTCTCTCATGCTTTCTTTTTTGCATATGTTCCTCTAAGTTCCAATGTGAAATATGTAATATGACAAGAACATTTCTTTATTACATTCAGTTTGAATGCACAATGCAATGATCAAGTATGAATTTGAAAATTTGAATATGATCAATACTTAGAGTATAATGTAGCTGATAATATGAATGCAATAACAATATATTTCATCTATATTAGCTGAACAATAGTATCTAAGAGGTGTACCTTTATGCAATTTTTTTTTTTTGTTATTATCCTGCATGTATAAAATTAGGGTAACAATTATGGTGACCTCTGATGAATGTCTTCCTAGTAGACATTGGGGACCAGTAGCCTAAAAAATTACATTGGACATTGAGTCTATTGATCACCTGATTTGAAACCTTAAACCTAGACTGTGGATGCAAGAAAACACTTTCTTAATGATTGTGTGTATGTTTATGATCGGTGATAGAGAAGAAAAAAACTTCATTATCACAAATTGTAAATGTATTCTTGATCATTAAGGTAGGATTTTCTTGTGTTTGTGGATATTGAAAACAACTTTAAAGCATGCCTTTCCCTCATTTTATTTCTTCTAGCCACCCTTAATTCAATGAAACTCTTCCTTTCCAACCCTAGAAAACATTGAGTCTTGAAAAACTTATTGAAAACTGGGAAAGCTAAAACTACAACTGACTTAACTATTCTTGACAACACTTAGGGAAAATTGAAAAAATAACCTACCCTAGCCTAAACAGAAACAAAAAATTCTTAAAAAAACCATTTATTGGATCATTAAAATATTTTCCTTTCCTCCTCAAATTGTAATGATACACATGCTTATAGGCCAACACAGGAAGACTGAAAAATGAAACACATTTAACCAGCTCATGCAACATTTCATGAAGAGAGAAAGTATTGTGACTTACTTCACTCTACTAATGGAAGACATCTGAGTCAACATGATGCACTTGGTCCTCCCTTTGAAAATCCTCATAACTAGGTGCTGATGTAAATGAGACCTCTTCACTTCTCTCTAACAGGGCCAAATACCAGAATGGAAAACCTCTTGAAAGTATGAACTTCGAGCTTTCTTTGCTAATTTTTTTTATATCCTTCATTGTCTTAGAATCCTCATGGTTGTCCTGCATTATTAACAACCATTTCAAATCCTCCTCCATGGTCAAAGTACCATCATCTTCTGTCAAGTCAGCTAGGAGCTCATAAAAACTATTAACCCACTGGAAATCACGAGCACTTAGTTCCAGATTGCATTCCTGCACACAATCTTTAGAAAAAAAATTCTCCAAAATAGAGCACCCTTCAATAGATACATATTTTGACCTCTAAACATCAAGTCTCTCACAAAAATCTTCAATAATGTTGTCAAAACAATTCTCTAGGATTTGGTCAGCTTCCTTATCATGAACATCTTGGAGTTGTGTTGATGTGACTAGAATCACATCTTCCTCATCTTGATAAAAAAAGGAGGGTAACTCATCAAAGAGGAGCACAACAATCTCTCCTCGCTCAAAATATTCTCCTACAATCAATGATGTAGTTTTCTCACTATCCGGCTCAAAATATGCAGGCAACTCTGCAAATAAACCTGACACCTCCTATCTCAACTAGATTTTCTCTTGAGCTTCTACTACTTGTTCTATCAGATTTGAAACAATAACATCAACCTCCTTTTTATCTCTCTAATCTTGAGAAGGCTCACCTGGGGTAACCTTGACAAGGTTTGGCATATGAAAGCCAAGATGATTAGTCCATGAAGGCTGCCATGGCAACTTGGAATTTTGGTCATTTGGTTCAGCTACATAACACATCTCAGATTGAAGATCAATAAAGTGGGCTGGTTGACTATGCTCACTCAAGGGCTCTTGAAGGGGATTTCCTATTTCCTTTTCAGGTTCATACCCCTTAAAAATTGGACTCTCTAGCTTGGAACCCTCTTGGATTGTAGGCAGACTTAGGGCACAAGAAGCTGCTTGAGCTTCTAGCTCTTGTAATCTTTCCATTAACCACCTCATTTGCTCCTTTTTATCTATATCCTACTTGGAAAAAACTCCTTCTCATACCTTTGAGCCTCCATCTCTTTTTGTATACCATACTCTTGTTCTTTCTCCACATATCTCTGTTGTTCTTGAAAGTTCATCAGAACATCATTAGGGCTCATGTTTGCAACATGTTGGGGATAATTTTGAGAATCATTAAAGTTTCTCCCTTATAATTTATGATAGGAATACTTCCAAGAAACTTGATGTTTGGTTGGAGGGTGGTAAGCATGAGATGAATGTTGTCCTTCAAATTCTAGCACAAAAACAATAGCAGGGTTGTATTGATATGATTGATATGCAGATAATGGAGGCACACTTTAGTGAAATGGAGGATAGTAATCCATTTTAGGCATTGAATCTACCTAAAGCTAGTAGATATGAGCTCAGAGTCACCATATATGCAAAACAATGACCTCTGAAAGGTCTACAATCTACTAGATGCATATCAAAACTACCAAGAACTATAAAAACTGTGACCTTTTAGTCCCACCAGGCATGTAAAAAATTGTTAAGGCCTTGAAATATTACCCTAACTCAAGCATTGGGGAATAGTAATATCTTATGGTAATAATGGAAACCTTCCTGAGTTATGGGTGGACTCTGATTAAGAAGGAATCTCCAGATTCTAGGTCAATTCCTATTAGATTTGGAATATCACCTATGACTGAATCTTTGATTGGGGAAAAGGGAAAATGATAACTTAAAAAATTGAATAAATAAAGTGTAAGGTGATACAATAAAAATGGACTCAGACTAATCAAAACTTCAAACTAGTTTCCACAAGATACACACTACTGAGATTTGCAGTAAACATTCACTATTCAACGTATAGGTTGACCAAAAAACCCACTATTAGGGTTTGCACCACAAACAATGATAATCTTCCAATAGACATACAAATTTTGAAAAAGGTTGTATTTTGACAACTTAGAGAAGGAATTAGATTATTTCACTTATCTATGTTATAAAATACATTACACTTAGATGCATAAAAGTTGAAAAGGATTGATATCGAAACTCGGAAAAATATGTAAATAATGGAGAACTTGCCTTATTTTCTTCAAAATCTGTAAATGGTTGCATGATAAGACACAAAAACATGCCACACAATAAGTTACATTCACTTGAACACAATCTTGCATCAAAACTGAACCTATGGTTACAAAATGTATGCAAAAAGTCATAAAGGAACATATATGTTCACAAAACCACCTTCTCTCCAATTTCTAAACGCCCAAAACTAACTAGAAAGCTCAGATATATACCCTCTCAAGGTGAATTTCAAAAATCCAATGCTGTCCAAAATTCCTCCAAATCAGCTAGAAACCTTAAGTATTAGGCATAATTCATGCCCCTAATATTGTTATTTTAAATTACATATTTTATACACATTACCAACATATAAAAAACTATAATAAAAACCTAGCAATCAACAACCCCATAACATACAAAACCCTAACCCATGACATATAACCCAAGACATGCCTAAAGTCAACATCATAACCCTAAGGTCAACATGACCAATACCTAGCAGTTAATAAATCTCCAGAAAACTATCAACATCTCCATCGGCTTGGTGGTTGTCGTGGGATTTGGGAAAGAAAACCCAGAGGGTTTTAGTGCTTGTCAAACATTGAAGTCTTTAATGCATTAATTCCTCCATGTACTTGATGGACATCAAAATTTATCAAATAGGCATTTGTCTTGGTTTTGGCTATTCGATCACTTGCATTTGGCAAAGAAAAGGGTTTTCAAACCCTAGCTAATGGCATCACTTGCTGTGAACATGGTGTTGAATATGGAACTATCCTTTCTCCACTGGCCTCGTGCTATTGAAATATAGCTCATCACTGCTATCTAGGAGTCGAGTTGTTGTTTTGAAACTGTATTCTGTGATCTTGAGCTTATATTTTGGGATCTTACCATGGAGTTAAAAAATAGAGCTCAGGCTCTTGACTGGAGTCATTTCTTCTAATTTGGGCTCAAAAACTACATCTATACTGGAGTACATGCTTGATTTCAGGGATCACAAACTAGAGTTTTTCTTTTAAGCAAAGAGCTCAGGCTGCATATCATTACATCTCAGCTTTTGAACTAGATATAAGTTACCTCTGTCTTTGGCTTTGCATTCTCTTCTTATTGGTGATGTCATTGTTGAACTAGTTGTTTTAGTTTGAAAAACTCGAGCATAGATTGTTCATTTTTAATGGTTCTCCTTATCCCATGACACTTACTTGGGTCTTCCTTTCCTATTGCTATTATTGAGTAATAAATGCAACGGGTCATGAGATGTAAACCATTTTAGTTTAATCTTTCTATTAAATCATTAGATCTAACAGAACGACATTAAAACTCCACAATTTTGTAAACTTGGGTGAACTTAGGTCCTCTTCTACATTTGACCTTGCTCTTAACTTGGGGTTACGTTGTATTTTGTCCATTGTCGACAGTGACCATGCTACTCAAACATTACCACTATTGGGACCGAGAGTAGCCACCATGTTGTCTGGACTTGTCCATCGTCTGGTCTCCATCTTGCAAAAATGACAAATGACAAGTATATCATACTGAAGATGTGACTCTGGAAATTGTTTTATCGATGGGGTTTGAGCACGGGCTCGTGACACCCATGAACAACATTGTTTTGAACTGCACGACACTTTTAAACAATGCATTTTTATTTTTTTGAACATCACTTCTTTTTGTTATATGCATATTGTACTATTTGATAATGAATAACAACATCACTGATGTCTTGTCTTTTGGGAACACATTGTTTACTCATCTCTTGTGTGCATTCATATTACCTTAAAAAAATATATATTACTAACATTTATTTTCTCCAACAACATTAGGATGAACTCTGTATCTGATGCCAAAAGTGTTTGAATTATGTATCATCTTCCTATTTAGAATCCTATTATGATTCTCCCCTGTATATGGATATCACTTTAAATCATAATGACACATATCTTTTATCTCTTTAGATAGGACTATTTCTTCTTGAACATGTATATTTCATTTCTTTGAAATGTTATCCATCTCTTTCTGCATATCACTATTTCACTTTGCAAACATTGTTTATTCAGTTCTTCTCTATACCTGCATATCACTTTCATTTGATAGAAAGAAGCTATACAATTGTATGCATCCTCTCTTCCTTTTAACATCACTTTTATAAACTTACACATTGTCCTTGTACACCAGTGTTAACAATAGCATTTGATGAATTCTGCATTTGATATCAACCAATGTTTAAATACATTTTTATTGTCCTTTGATGACATCATGATGAATTGCATCTGCATATGTATGTCACTTTTTGAAAAAATAGAAAGAGGCATACAGTGATATGCAACTTTTATATCTTTGAACAACACCATAATTTTATTTTTGTATATATATATATATATATATATATATATATATATATATACTGTTAAGAACTATATCTGCATAACAATATTACATTTTCATTTGACTTTTCTATAGTTCATCCTCTCACCAACAATATTGAATTCTGCATATCAGTATAAATTGTTTCTCTTCTACACATACACAATTTGTCTTGCACTTGGTTTTTATTGCTCTCATTGCTTGCACAGTTTGAACATTTGCACATGTTCATGAGGTTCTAGCACGGTCTTGTGACACTCACAAACAACATTACCTCTATTATATGTTTATAGCAAGCTTAAACATCACATTGTCACAGCTATACAACTTTTGCAAGACACATGACCAAAAGAAGACCTAGGATGCAGGACAAATAGAGACAATGCAAAGGACTTGAAGACTTGGACAATGTAGACAACTAGCTACAGAATGCAGAAGACCTCTTAAAGGTAATGCATGAACCCCTAAACCTCATTATGCTTCTATCATGCATTCTTTTCTAAATATGTTCCTCTAAGTTCCAATGTGAAAGATTTGATATGACAAGAAAATTTCTTTATTACATTCAGTTTGAATTCAAAATTTAATGATCAAGTATGAATTTGAAAATTTGAATATGATAAATACTTAGAGTACAATATAACTGATAATATGAAAGCAATAGCAATTTTTTCATCTATATTAGCTGAACAATAGTATCTAAGAGGTGTACCTTTATGCAATCTTTTGTTGTTTTTATTTATTATCCTGCATGTATAAAATTAGGGTAACAATTACAATTAAATGTAAGTGGTTAAATGTGGCATAGGAACTCTTTTATGTGCAAATGCTCATTGTTCAAAACCCTATCTAAAGATTTCCATATTTTCCCATATTACAAAAGAATATGCATAATTATAGTGATTCATATTTGAAGGTCAACTTCCTATCTTTCTTGATCTTTGCCAGATTTTCTAAAATCTTCTCTCTCACTGATTCAAAGATATCAAACTTTGCATCTTCTTTTACCATTATGTATGCAACATAAATAATAGTCTTGGAAATTTGATTCTCTCTGTTAGAATAAAATACCTTATACCCAAGCACCATAGATGAAAACTTCACATCAGGTGGTAGAATGTTGTTGACTATCATCACACACTTATCCAATTGAGAACTGATCAAATTTGTGACTATTTCCTTATTAATTAACTTTAGGGAAGACACCTCATAATTATCCCATAATATAGTAATTTCCTTTAGGACCTCCTTTTCAATCTTGTAGGATTTATCAAGCCACATGTGATCGTAAAATATTCTTAGAATATATCACATTCAATCCAATTCAAAGAAATTTTGGAAATAAAAAACTATGTAAACTTCTATTATGATCGTAATTTAAATTCATCCTTCAAAAACAAATCTTCAGATACTTCCTTAAACTATTGTGCAATCACATTGTCTCCCAATTATTCTAGATTGTAATGAATGTATGTCCTAATATCTTTGAATCATGTAATAATCCATAGGGAATAGATGGAAAAGCACCATCTGGGTCGTCCTTCATAGATTTATAGGGGTGTTTCTTAAATATTTGTCTAGGAAGGTCAGTAATATCAACAACTCGGGGCATATCCATGATTCAAGCTTCAAATATCAAATAGGACAACAAAAACACATTTTTTGATGAATTTAGGGTTATGCTTGGAATTTTCGTAAATCACTTCAATCCTTCTTTGAAATCTCCTCCAATTTCTGTAAAAACACTTCATGAACTCCCATGGTTTTAAATGAAAGAAATAAATGCCTTTTTTAACTTCGCATACCCAAAAAGTGAAAAAAAACTAATGTGTTGTATCCTAGCTTAAAATTATCTCAGATCAGAGGATAGGAAATCCATTGTCGAACCTTCAAAATATTAATTCATAAATTCATTTATGCATTTGAATAGGATGATCACATACTAATTTATTTGATTCAGGGTCAGGTAAAGATTTTTCATGGAAACTCCCCCTTTAGGTCATTGACCCAATCAATTTTCTGATGAAATTTCCACTCCAGATGATGGTTTGACACTTCGAGTAGCATCAATCTATTCTTTTCTAACCCATGGCTTTCTCATTTCCTTCTTAACTTCATCAACATCAATTATCTTCTTCCCTTTATCATTCTGGACATTATTTGTTTCTACCGAATCTATTACATTATTATATCTATAATTCTTATCATTATGACCTTTTTTTTGTAATTAAAACATATCACATTTCTATACCTTGTGTTCATTGTATTTTTTCTTAATCTTTATTGCTTCACAATGTCTCAATTTTTTTTACATTTCTAACAAGTTATGTTTGACTGGTTCATAGAACTATTCATCTTTGATCTGCATTAATTTAATTAGTGTCCATAGTTATCAAGTGTAAAAAAATCCAGAAAAGGATGTGATATTAGGTCTTCTCCTAATTCAATTTTTACTATGACCATATTTGTTGCATGAAAAAATCTCACATTGAAGGTTTTTTCCATTAGGTTGCCTCATAGGTGTTTTTTTAGGTTCCTCCATCTATTTTTCTGATATGGTACTATTCTAGCTAGATCTAGAGCTTTCTCCCTTCTAAAATCCAAGTCCATGTTTTTCTCCCTTCTACCTTAGGCTTCTTGGTTGTTCATCAAGCTTCGCTGATCAAAAAATGAATTGTTCTTTGAATTCATTACTTGCAACAAGTTCACTCCTAATAACTTCATTTAGCCTTTCAATTGCCTTCTCATTATGTCAGGATTACTCAAGATCAATTTGAAATTGTCTAGCATCACAATTTAGTTTATGACACTCCCAATTTTTTTCTTTCATTGATTTCTCAAGATTTTTCTTCACTTAAACATCCATAGTCATCCTCATTATCATGGCTTCCATTTCATGCTTCAGATGATCTTTATCTTTTGTGATCTGTTCACATTCATCCAATTTTTCTTTCAGGGTTTGTAAATCATCACTTCTTCCTTTATGTTTCAATTGTTCAACAAGATATTGATGACATGAAACTGGTTGAATGTTTGATAATGTTAAGTTGAAGATGATGCAAGATATTAAATCAGTTAATGGTTTGTATTTTCATTGATGTCAACTTGATATCATCTTTAAGGTCATATACATAATGCCAAAGACTTTAGAGAATCAATGGAACAGAGGTTATGCCTTAAGCAATGCATAAAAGTCAAGTACTCACTAAATGATAGACCACACCGATGGAGTGCACACCATCGGTAAAGAAAGAGATAAAGTAACAGTGATACCCAATGAGTAGAAGATAGTGTTTCCTGACAAGCAAGATCCAATGATGCCCAATGGATGGAGATCCCGAAGCTAACTGAAGTTGCACTGACAGAACTGGCAGTTGTCAACTGCGACAAACTGTAGAATTGATCGACAAAACAGAGAGATCAGAAAATGACAAAATTTCTAGCTGGTAGAGCTTAAGGATAGACTTAAATAGTTGTTTTATTTGTTTTATGCAACCACCATTAATTAATTGATCTAAAGATGCTTTATACAATTGGCAAGAAGATAACTACGAGATAAATCAGGAGTTCAAGCCATAAATCAATTTGGCTAGATTGTTTATCACACCAAGATTCAAGAATAAAGAACCTATAAGTAAGGGATATCATTTCTATATAAGAGACAATCATAATTCATTTCCACAAGAAATCAAATACACGGGGGAGTGAATTGATAGAAGATGCTAAAGATAAACTGATGAAGGTTAAACTTCATGCAGTCCTGATCAATCAAGCTAAGGGAGAGCTAAAGAATTCTGCAGATATCAACACACAGTGAAGCACAGCATCACAGAGCAGAAAGAATGAAGAACAAAGGAATGGAATTGATACATTGATCAGAAAGGTATTGTACATAAATAGATCTGAATATCTGCAATTCAAAGTTGCATTAGAAACAGGTCATTGTGTTTAAGTTTAACCATTGAAGCATTAAGTCTTTTAACAGAGAAAGACTTAATAGTCTTTTGTAATTGAGGTATATCCTAATAGATTACCAGAAGTTTGACTCATGATAGTAGCATCAGTCTTACCTAAATCCTATTGACAGTCTAAGAAGGAGGCTGACTCAAGGATGGTAGTAAGATTAGCATAAAGCCTATTGACAATCTAGAGATTGATTCAAGGATGGTAGCATAGATGCCAGATACTAAGTGACAACCTATGTATAAAAATCCTCTAACAAGGTCACACTTAACCATGTGTTTTGTAACCTTTAATAGGGTTGGCTCCTAACAGGGCTCACTTCAGAAGAGTG
>MU223090.1:1699158-1746161 GCA_018584345.1 Thuja plicata
GCACAAAAGGTTGTGTCATGTGAATTTTGACAACATGATGAAAATAAGTAGGAAAAGAAGTGTAAGAGGCTTACCGACGATGACAAAGCCAGACAACATCATGTGCAAGAATTGTCAAAAAGGTAAATGACAAGGTCTAGTTTCAAAAGAAAAACCCATACATCTGATGATATTCTAGAATTAGTCCATACTGATTTATGTGGACCTATGAGGACAAAGAGCTATTATGGAGATAGATATTTTATTGTCTTTGTTGATGATTACTCTAGAATTATGACAGTCATGTTTCTAAAAGAAAAATATGAAGCATTCAAAATGTTTAAATGGTATAAGGCTATGATAAAGAAACAAAGTGGTAAGGATCTAAAATGTTTGAGATCAGATAGAGGAGGATAATTTATATCAGATGAATTCACTAATTTCTGTAATGAGCATGGTATAAAAAGATAGGTTTCTGTACCAAGAACACCACAGCAAAATGGGATTGCTGAGAGAAGGAATAGATCAATAATTGATTGTGCAAGAACACTGATGATAGAGAAGGACATGACCCAGATCTTCTGGAGGGAAGCTGTTAGCACTGCTGTCTATACACTTAATAGAGTACAATTAATAAAGGACTCAAAGAAGACTCCTTATGAGCTATGGTATGGTAAAACACCCAATGTAAGTTATTTCAAAATCTTTGGCAGTCAATGTTTTGTCTTAAAGGATAATAGAAATGGAAAGCTAGACACCAAAAGTGATGAAGGTATTTTTCTGGGGTATTCTACCAAAAGCAAAGCTTTTAAATGTCTACTCAAGGCTTCTAACAAAATAGTTGAAAGTGCAAATGTGAAGATTGATGAATTTGCAGAAAAGAATGAGCTAGAAAGCACAAAAGAACCAGAGGACTACAACAAGCTTGTATACTATGAAGAACCCATCACTTTACTCGAGAAACAGTGCTTAAATCTAGAACAACAGAATGTAGCAACTGACAGTCAAAATGTTGTTACCGATGGTCAGGATAATGATCAGGATAATGTGCAAGGTAATGAAGATCAAGCTGATATGCAAAGAGCTATACTTGTACTTGCAAGATATGTAAGAAGGATCCATCAAGAGAACCAGATCATAAGAGATAAGAAAGCTGGTACAAGAATAAGAAGTAAGTCTTTAAACTCAAATTGCTTAATTTGTGAGTTTGAACCAAAATCTGTCAATGCTGCACTAGATAATGAAGAATGGATAAGTTCTATGACTGATGAGATTGAACAGATTGAGAAGAATAAGACATGGTCACTTGTGCCAAGACCAGATGACAAGAATGTCATCGGTAAAAAATGGATATTAAGGAACAAAATGAACGAGAATGGAGAAGTCACAAGGAACAAAGCAAGACTAGTATGCAAGGGGTATGTACAAGATGAAGGTATAGACTATGGAGAAACCTTTGCACCCATTGCTAGGCTAGAAGGAGTAAGAACACTACTTGCTTATGCTGCATACAAAGGATTCAAAGTATATCAAATGGACGTCAAGTCAGCATTCCTAAATGGAATACTTGAAGAAGAGGTATACATTGAGAAACCATAAGGGTTTGTGGATCTAGACAAGAGGAACATGGTATGTAGACTTGACAAAGCCTTGTATGGATTGAAACAAGCTCCCAGAGCCTGGTATGAATGACTTTATTCCTATCTAATGAGCATTGGATTCATGAGGACTAGTGAGAACAGTAATCTTTATTTGAAAGAAGATACTAATGCTAACACTTTGATTGCTAAAATATTTGTTGATGACATCATATTTGGAGGCAATGATATGTTATGCAATTCATTTGCTGATGAGATGAGCAAATAATTTGAGATGCCTATGTTTGGAGAGATCAAGTTCTTTCTGGGTCTGCAGATCATTCAACAAAGTGAAGGTATTTTCATTACACAGTCCAAATACATCAAGGAAGTTCTAAAAATATTCAAGATGGAAGATTCCAAACCTATTGGAACACCGATGGCTACTGGATGCAAATTGACAAAAGAAGACAAGACAACAATGGTAAATAAAATTCTATATAGATGAATGATAGGAAAACTCATGTATGTTGTATACACTAGACTAGATATTGCACATGCAGTAGGAATTGTTGCTAGATTTTCTACTAACCCCAGGGAATCACACATAACTGATATCAAAAGAATACTAAGATATCTGAAGAGTAGTGAGGAATTTGGCTTATGGTATAAAAGAGAAGGAAAATTTGAACTAAAGGTGTTTACCGACGTTGATTGGGCTGGAAATCTTGATGACTGGAAGAGAAATGACTGGAAGAGCACAACTGGAGGAGCATTCTTTATGGGTGATAGACTTGTCACATGGATTAGCAAGAAGCAAGGATGCATCTCTCATTTTACTACAGAAGTAGAATATGTTGCTGCTACTGCAAACTGCTCAAATATTGCATGGATCAAATAGTTGCTGGAAGGTATGCATATGAAGATCATAGAACTAGTAGTTATCTATTGTGATAACACCAGTGAAATAAATATTTCCAAGAATCTAGTCATGCATGCAAAGACTAAACACATTGCCATCAAGTATCATTACTTAAGAGAACAAGTTCAAGAAAAAGAGGTGATACTTGAATATATGCAATCAAAAGAACAATTGGCTGATATCTTCACCAAGCTACTGCCCAAGGATACATTTGAGTACCTGAGAAAAAGACTAGGGGTCAATCCCATGTCTAATAGCCAATAAAAGGACTGAAAGTTACATCAGCCATATATTATTAGAATATCATTCATGATTGATGCAAGCAGAGGATGAACTTCAAAGCTACATCTATATATAGAAAGGTATATATCAGAACTAAGCACCAAAGCATATTGTTATATTGGTGATGGACAAGGGAAATTCAAGGAATATATTATGGATAGAAGAAATTGTTTGATAGAATGTTAGATTTTTCATTGTCATTATTTGACAGACTTGTTTGGCATTTTTGTCAAAGGGAGAGAATGTATCCATATTATCATTAGAAACTATTCATTATCAGATTAATCCAAACAGGGAGAGATCATATCCATAGGGAGAGAATTTGTATCAATGTTGCAAACAAAAGATAGAGACATCAAAGAAGAAGAAAATTCAAGAGAGAAATTGACACAGACAAAGGATACAACACATCAGAAGAAGAAAAAGAAAAGCTGCAAGAATCAAATCTAAGCTTACATAGAGCTTACCGGTGGTCAGACAATTTTGTTGTTATCAAAAAAAACTGTTTGGTAATATGATTAATCTCAACAATTGTATTTCATATTGGATTAGAAATAGTATAGTATGCTAATATAGAATGTTTCCATCAATGCCAAAGGGAGAGATTGATGACATGTAACTGATTGAATGTTTGATAATGTTAAGTTGAAGATGATGCAAGACATTAAATCAGTTAATGGTTTGTATTGTCATTGATGTCAACTTGATATCATTTGTATGGTCATACACATAATGTCAAAGACTGCATAGAATCAATGGAACAGAGGTTATGCCTTTAGCAATGCATAAAAGTCAAGTACTCACTAAATGACAGACCACACTGGCAGAGTGCACACCATCGATAAAGACAGAGATAAAGTCACAATGATACCCGATGAGTAGAAGATAGTGTTGCCCGATGAGAAAGATCCAATGATGCCTGACAGATGGAGATCCTGAAGCTAACTAAAGTTGCACCGATGGAACTGGCAGTTGTCACTGGCGATGAACTACAGAATTGACCGATAGAACAAAGAGATCAGAAAATGACAAAATATCTAGCTGGCAGAGCTTAAGGATAGACTTAACTAGTTGTTTTATTTTTTTTATTCCACCACCATTAAGTAATTGATTTAAAGATGCTTTATATAGTTGGAAAGAAGATAACTATGATATAAATCAGGAGTTAAAGCCATAAATCAATTTGGCTAGATTGTTTTTCACGCCAAGATTCAAGAATCAAGAACCTAGAAGTAAGGGATATCATGTCTATATAAGAGACAAGAATAATTCATTTCCGCAAGAAATCAAATACACGGGGGGGTGACTTGATAGAAGATGCTGAAGAGAAACTGATGAAGGTTAAACTTCATGCAGTCCTGATCAATCAAGCTAAGGGTGAGCTAAAGAATTCTGCAAACACTGACACACAGTGAAGCACAACATCACAGAGTAGAAAGAATGAAGAACAAAGGAATGGAATCGATACATTGATCAGAAATGTATTGTACGTAAATAGATCTGAATATCTGCAATTGAAAGTTGCATTAGAAATAGGTCACTGTGTTTCAGTTTAACCATTGAAGCATTAAGTCTCTTAACAGAGAAAGACTTAATAGTCTTTTGTAATTGAGGTATATCCTAACAAATTATCAGAAGGTTGACTCATGATAGTAGTGTCGGTCTTACCTAAAGCCTATTGACAGTCTAAGGAGGTTGATTCAAGGATGGTAGTGAGATTATCATAAAGCCTATTGACAGTTTAGAGACTGATTCAAGGATGGTAGCATAAATGCTAGATACTAAGTGACAACCTATGTATAAAAATCCTCTAACAAGGTCACACTTAACCATGTGTTTTGTAACCTTTAACAGGGTTGGCTCCTAATAGGGCTCAATTCAGAAGAGTGAAAATTTGGGGTATCGGTCCCAGTGGTTTTTCCCTTAACAGGGTTTCCACGTTAAAATCCTTGTGTTATATGTGTATGGTTTATTACTTTATTATTTTACATTCCACATATGCATTTATGGATTGGTTGGTATACTCTGCATATTTACTGAGCATTAGTAAATAAGTTTTACTGCTTATCGATAATCAAGGAGAATAAGAATAGACAAGGTAAACTGACAAACAGTTATTTGTTTCAAGTATTTCAAAGGCATACATCTTGTAGGGACTTAATAATTGGAGAATTATTGATTGGTGGTTTAAAGCTTAAATTGGATAAATGTTTTGAGGCCACTTATTCACCCCCCCACCCCTCTCAATTATTACTAACAATTTCCTTTTATCCCTAGATTTGTTAAATTGTTCCTTCAAATTATCAATGAAACTTTCAGCATCATTTCGCCTCTTTTCTAATTCTAGGTTGTGAGCATTTGATTTTTCAAGATCTTCAAGTACAACCAAGAGCTATCTTTGAAAACTGCTAGAAACTATCAAATCATCCATCAGGACCTTCCTCAAGATATTTGACTCCTTCCAAGGACCAAATCTCTGATACTAATTTTTAGGATTGAGGATCATTGAGAGGGGGGGGTGAATCAGTGATCTCACACTTTTAAGCTAATTAAATTGATTTCATAACCATAAAAAAAGTGTAACTCGATGTAAAAAATAGAAGCATAAGAAAAGAATCCACAAAATTATGACACGATGATTTTTATCATGGAAACCGAGTTATAGGGAAAACCATAGTGGGGATGGAACCAACAAGTACTTCTATAAAAATAGGTAACCTTGTTAAAGGTTTGAGTACATAGGGGAATGAACATTCATTCAAGCTTATAGCGTAGAGCTCACTACTCAAATACAACATACAAATGTTCATTGTCATACAAAATGAATGGATAACAATCCAATAAAAATGAACTAACAAATAACATTATTTATGGCTAAATAATTCAATGTAAGTGCGATGTAATTCTTCTAATATGACAATCAAACCTTTGATCATTGATCCATCATACATACATAACATATCCTTTTCATATAAACCATCACATATATAAATCACAAGAAAACCTTGAGCTTGTATATCCATCAGCAAAGATAATAACTCAAATAGTTGAACTCAAGAACAATATGAGTAGCATGTTAAGAGTTGGTCAAAACCATCCTCAAAATGTGTTCCTAACCTCAAACAAAAGCATAGATATCATCATAAAAATTTGAAGACATGCCCAATATTTACACCATCTACCCACCAAAATAATTTAAGATAGTCACATATCACTATTCTCATACAAATTAAAAATGTAGTGGTGAAATAGTGATCAAATCAGAGAAATTCATATTTGATTGGGTGACATCGGGATAATTAATACATTGATGTATATTGGTTTATAAAGTCTTATTTTAACTGAAAAACTAACCAATGATAATGTAACTTCCCACCTACCAATTATCTCACTATTATCAACTAAAATTGATTTATTTATTTATCTAAACTAAAAAATAATCTATACTAATGTGATGCACCAACATTTAAATATTTTGGAAAAAAAAAATTATCGGTAAAAGGTAGTAGCCAAATGATTTTATTAATTAAATAATTTAAATTACAAATGAGAGTTCACCCTGTTCACTGTGGGCGCTAGTAGGAAAGAATGGGGTCAAGAAAACTTCCAGCCTTGCTCGAGACCATAGTCCAAAAAAGATACAAAATTGAAAGGGCATACCCCCACTTTACAGTTCGCAAACCAACATTTGTGAAATCAAATACAAAGTAAATCTTTTTATCAGAGTTAACATTAAAAACTAGTAGATATAGTGTTGCTACATTTCGATTCTACATCAAATGTGGATGTTACATCTCCTTTCATATGTTTACATATTTTGTTAGTCGTTATGCCTGAGAGGGTATATCTTGTTGTCACGTTTTGCTTGAATTTCCATCACCTATGACAACTCGCACCTTTGACTAAGATCATAAGTAGTAGCACACAACTGAGTAAAACTAATATATCTAATTATAACTATAAAAATAATAGGGAAAATAAGAATCTTACCATTATTTTCATTAAAAATAAATTGATACGTAGAGTGTCCATACTAGATATATGAAAATCATGAGTTATAAGTTGGACATTGATGAGCTGATCCTTAAGCACTCCCATAGACATTTGCAAGTTAGCTCAGAAAGAGATAATTGTAAAGCATTTAACAACTATTAAGGAATATTTTTATTGATTAAAGACCCATTGAAAGTTAATTATCAAGATCTATGTTGATAGACTATAAAGACACATGTAAACTAAAGTTGGCATAAATCATACCAATGATTAAGAACCAGAATAGAAAAGATAGATAATCTTGGTAGAACAGTTAATCAGAGGTAAACACAATCTTAGTAACTTCTATTTGTTCTCTGAGTTAGTGAAGCCAGTCTCCTAATTATTAAATGGAGTACAATAGTTTTTGACCATGCATAAACAGATGTTTTTATGTCTGTATAAAATTTTGATTATCAAGTAGAAATTAAAGCAAGACTATATATAGGAATATGACTATATATATACCCATAGTGGTGTATGAATTAAAAAGCATATGTGTGTCTATATATATATATATATATATATTCATATATATATATATGTATATATATAACAATATATATAATTAAATTAGTGGAAGGCACTAGAGGAAAGAAAAATAATAAGGAGAAAAGGGAAAACAAGCTAAGAATAAATAAAGAGAGCACCCAAACAAAGAGACAGAGCATGGTAGCTAGCAATTATGACTAATTTGAGAACAATATCCCTCAAATCAGCAAGGATACTACCAAGCCTGAGGTCAGTAGGCTACACAACCACCGACTCTAAAGTCTACTTGAAGGAGATGAGATAAGAGAGCCTTAAATGAGAAAACCTGAGGGCCAAATCTCAATCTACCAACAAAGGAGAGGATACAAATAAAGAGCAGGATAATTACCATCTTGTTACCCTTTAAAGGAGACACGAGAAAGTTTCTAAGGATAGAACTGTGGATCTTAACACAAAGCCATGCAGCCAAGAATCTCAGACACAATTGAAAATGTTGGAGCCAGCTATAAGATCAAAAGGGTGGCTATTGTCAGGGTTATCTTTAGGCTAGACCATCACTTGGGTGCCCATGAGACACTATTAGGTAGGGAAGGAGTCATGTCAAGGTAGATACTAAATAGATTGATGCTAGGCCTTACCAATTAGAACTAAAATTAGATGCCACTATAAGGTTTAAAGAAGCCCAGAGAGACTCAACCAAAAATAAAATAAGTTGCAAAATATAATATCTAAAATACACAACTCTTCTCCTAGTCTTGTGACAGGGTGTAATAAAAGGATGGGTATGTGCAGGATCATGGTATGCCAAAAAGTGGCAATGTGATAAGAATTCCTGATTGGTAGACTAATTGAAAAACAACTATAAATTTCAAATGGTATAACATTTTTTAAAATATCCAACATATTTCACATTCTATTCTTCACCTACCACAAGAAAAAAAAAAAAAAAATCAATTTGATGAAGTTTAGACTAAGTTACGATGGTTAGACACGAGAGCTTTTACATTTTGGAAAAGTTTTAGAAGAAAAATCATAATTAATTATTTACATGGAAAAAAATTTAAAAAAAAATATGCATCACATCCGGACATGATTCTACTAATTATATCTAGAATCTTGTAAAAAAATATTATCATTTTATTGGTTTTAAGGTGGTCAGACATACACCTTCTTCTTATCTTTTTAGTCCTGGTTGATAGACTGATTGAGAAATAACTATAACTTTCAAATGGTATGAAATTTTTGAAATCAAAAACTTGAGTCACATTATATGATTTACCTACTACAATAAAAAAAATAAAAAAAAATTGATTTGATGAAGTTTAGACTAAGTTAAGGTGGTGAGACACGAGATTTTGTATATTCTGGAAAAGTTGTAGAAGAAAAATCATAATTAATTATTTACTTGCAAATAAATTACAAAAAATATGTGTCACATCCGTACATGAGTCTAATACTTATATATATTATATTGTAAAAAAATATTATCATTTGATTGTGTTTAAGGTGGTTAGACATACACCAACTTCTTAACTTTCTCCTAAAATTTTCATACTACAGGATTGAAATTTGAAATTTTTACCATATGGAATAAAAATTTTTCAAAAAAGGGCTAGTATCTTAGAAACTACATTAAATTTTCTATATATTCTCTTCTTACATATTTTTTTATATACGATTGATAATTTATTCAAATTTTTATGTGAATTTCCCTAACCCTGATTTTTTAAATTTTCATTGCCACTGAAGGACCCGTTTGGCATACCATGATACTGCACATACCCGGATTTGAAATACATAATTCTTAAATGCAGTGAAAAATAGATATTAAGCAAAGAATTCATAGCTAGATATCTTGTGAGCTTCATAGATACTAGATGTACATCTTTTTGCAATCAATTATTCATGTCAAAGTTTAAAGAGAACAAGTCTATATCCACCTTTAAATGTATCCTAGGTTGGGGAAGATCAATATTGAAGCTTAATTATGATTCTGACTCCCAGACCCCAACCTGGTCTTCCAAAATGAATGAATCTATCAAATTTTCTGCATCCGGGAGTTTAACATGAAAGAAATAGTGGAGAAAATCCAAGTTCATTCTCATGATACAGGCCCAATTGGTGACAACCTCTAGATTGTCTACTAACAGGATAGGATTCGCTAGAACTGGCATACCTCCCACCAAGGAGAGGTCATAAAAGCATGGTTTTTGAAGCATAAGATCATCCCTAATATTAGCCAATAGTTTGTCAAGGTCACCTAGATAAGCATTTTTGAAGAGTCTTCTACAAAGTATCCAAAGAAATTTCTTATCAGTTCCTACCTCAAGAGCCAAGGCTAGGAATAATATGGGTATGTCAGAATTGACTCTGTACCTTTCATTATTGTTAATGCATTCCCTTCCCAATATTTTGAAAACCACCATGATGACCAGAAAGTGGGAAGAGAGAAATACACCTTTTATTCTTTGTCCGGAGATAGGAGTATCAAATACAATTTGAATTATTGGACCTCGAAGCTTAATGGGCGTAGTGATAATTCCCAGGTATGAGCTAATTAAATATTTTCCTCTATTTGGGATCTTAAAGTAACCAAATTAGAATGGAGATGGGAAACAAGCAAAAAATGAAAAGTTTTCTAGGTTAGGATTTCAAGAATAAAAGGGAGATGGGTAGGCTATAACGCCTTGTCTTCTTCTAGGAGTTGGCAGGTGAATGGTCTAGGGCTGAGGTGGTATAAATTTTAGACAAAAATATCCTAGCTAATCTAGAGTTTTCCAAAAGAAATTAAAGATAGCAATATAGCCATAAAGACTAAATTATCTATATTACGCTTAATAAATGTTACAAACATATAACATAATCCAAAATATTTATATGTTAAACAAGATCGAGGTTAAAATTTCCTTTTTACATACCCTAATCAACTAATAATTTGTAGTATGTCAAATATAAAAATATGCTATACTTATCCATAGAGTATTACGAACTTCTAAATAGGAAAATTTAGTTTGTAATGCTGATAGTTAACGCTATAAACTATCTATGATATACTCTGTACAATACCAAAACATTGTCAACCTGTGGCTACTCTTGTTTCTCATCCTTCATCTTCCTAAAGACCACCTCTTCCTCTAAAATTTCTTCCTCTAAACCTGGTTCTTCAAGCTTTCCCTTTCGTTTACCTTTTTCTCGTGCCAGGGCTCCTTCATCATCCTCTTTTGATGATCGTCAAAGGAATGGTTTGTATCTTATCCAAGCTTTTGATGCTGAAGGTGGAAGGCACTATGAAGCCTTCCTCATTAAAATACTTTGTGAGCCAAGCCCTGTATTCTGTAGGTATAATCCTTTTCCATCGCAAATGGAAATCAATATTCCTTTTCATAGTGGAGCACTGGGTGTCAAATGCCTCCATATCTTTGAAGATGAGATAGGGTCTCCATGGAATTTACACATTATGCTCAAGGCTTCCAATTTTTGTAGTCATATATATTCTCTTAGGAATGGAACCTGGTTCCTAAAATTGATGCTGAACACTACCTCCTCAAGCCCTACAAATATTTTACTAAGGAAAAGGAATTTTCAAATGTTTATGACTGTGGTTTTATCTATACCATCTCTAAGGAGGTAGGATATGAGAGTACCCACAATTCCCTCATTAGTTCTCATACTATAATTGTAATCAAAATGAAAGTCAGCTAGGGATAGTTGTAAAGCTCGCCTAAATAGGTCATCTATAAGTTGGAGGATTTTGTTCCAGTGCTCGGGAGTGATAGGACCCTGAAACGCCATGTCTCTGGTAGCCAAAGAATGAAATGTGTGTACATTGATATGCATTTTTAAAAGAGAGGGAAAAGGAAATTCAAGAAGTTTTGCAACTTTGGGTGGTGAGAAGATGGAGCTTAATAAAGGAGACGCTGATTATTTGAGTTAATTCAAACCTTGCAATCATAAATGCTTACCCTTACTTGGTAAACTAAATGATGAGCCTCAGGATGCATCCATGTGATTAGAAGTGCACCACCTAAATTTGGATTAATCTAAGGAAATCCATCCTAAGTGTGAAGCAATGATACTCTTCCTAAAATGAATTGTCACAATTTTATTGATACAAGTAAATTAAATGATAATAAAAGTTGGGCGATCTCTAGAGGATTCAATCATGTCACTTCCAACCTATAATCCATCGAACTATGTGACTGACAATTTTATTGTGATTTTGAGATAGTGTGAATAAATTATACTGTCATTAAGGGTAATTTATCTTCCTTATGGCTAATAATTTTACCAAGTCTCTTAAATTTTTAAACTATACTAAACTTAAGGTTAGTTATAATTTGGAGTAATTGGTGATAGAAGTGATCAATTAGTATCTTCTCTTGGCTAAAAGAGCAAAGGTTGAGTTTAGAAGTTTAAAGGGTAAGATTATAGCTAGTATCTGGTTGTATACAAGATTTTAAATATTCTAGTTTTAATAATTGATAGTTTATTCTGTCATTTATAGACCTATTTATTCTAAAATGTTATGTAATACTATTATATTCCAATATACTTCTGATTTTAATATACTATGATTAGGAAAGAAAATTTACATTATGGATTTGTCTTATCATTAATACTTAAATATAAAGGTCCTATGCTTGAGTTTTAGGAGCTTCAGGAGGTAGGGATATACCATCCGCTCCCAGATTCACTAATTCATCAGCCATTTTTTTTTCCTTCCCTATAGATATGATTGACTGTTATTTTGGAGAACCTACTAGTAAGAAGTATGGCTTCCAAAAGAAGTGCATTCAATCTCCAATTAGGCATTGAACCTATTCTGAGAGCATTAACTACTATAGTTGAGTCCCCTTTGATTTCCAGGTTTTTTATTCTGAGATCTTTGCATATTTTTATTCCTTTTATTAATGCAATAATTTCTACCCAATTGTTGGTTTCATGACCAATAGGGGAGGTCGGCACTGTTATTTCTCTTACTTCACTATTATGTAAAAAACACCCAATACCGACTATTCTAGGGTTTCTCCTTGATGCCCAGTTGAAGTTTAGTTTAAACCAGCTATATTGAGGTGGTTCCCACACACATTCTTCTCTCGTAGATCTAGTTATCTTGTCTCCAGGTCCAATAAAGAGTGGGAGAGCTAGGCCAATCTATTTTCCCTTAATTTTCTCATCCCAATAAGACATCTTTGCCTCTCTCTTTTTTAGAACTTTAATTCTATTGTTGGTGAATTCAATTATGCTTGCTTCAATATTATTAATTAGTTGTCTTACTTCCATTTTCTCATTCTTGAATACTCTTCTATTTCTTTCCTTCCATAATTCCTATACTAGGATTGATGGGACTGTAGTCCATAAGTTAGAGTAGATACTACCTTTCTTGATTTCCGGCCAGGCTTGGAGCATTCCAAGGATGGTGTTTGGGAATGCAGAGTACCAACCAAGGTTACCAGTTAGCCATTTCCAGCACTGCTTTGAATATTTACACGTTATTAATATATGATTGAGGTCTTCCTCATTTTCCTTGCACAAAGGGAACATGCTAGGACCCTCAGATCCCATTCTCTTAAATCTATCCATAGTTAATAACTTTGGATGCAGGGCTACCCATGTGCAGAGTCCTGCTTTAGGCAAACAATTTTTATTTCAACAAATATTTATAGGCATATTTGTCTTAGGCCTAATATATTTTCTTTCGATTATGTTGTAGCCATCCTTTGTATTATATTCTCCATTTTTAGACCCATCCCATACCATAGTGTCTTTACTTATATTAAGAAACAGATGTATCTTTTTAAATATTTCTGTTAGGAGTCTAACTTCATTCTCAGGTAGGTTTAGCACTGAAAAGTCCCTCCATTCCCACACTATGTCATTTGTTGATTCTTTGATGTAATCTTTGACTAATTTAGCTTGAGAATATTCTAATATAGAGCTAGAACTATTGCAGTTAAAATTTTTATCTGACGCTTCATACCCACTCTAGGAGTTAGACCAAAAGAGTGCTTCCTCCCCCGTTCCTAGGTTCTAAGTTAGTTTACTATAAATAATGTTGCGGCCTTCTAGCATAAAGTTCCAAATATGAGAACCTTTAGGTGAGTTTTTTTCTCTAAATATGTTTATAGGATTGTTATCAGCTAGATATTTTGAAATTAAAATTTTTTCCCACTTAGCTTGGGGATTTCTATATAGTCTCCATACTAGTTTTTCTCCTAATGCCTTGCCTTGATCTCCAATGTTTTGTATGTCTACGCTCCCTTCATCATTTGGACAACACACTTTGTCCCAATAAATAAGGGGAAATTTCTTTTCATCACTGGTGCCTTTCCAAATGAAGTCTCTAAAATATTTATTTAATTCTAATTTTTTATTAGTGGGAAGATTAATGCAAGCTAGCTAGTAGATAGGCATAGATGCTAAAACTAATTTGACCATTATAGCTCTACCTGTTGAGGAGAGCCATTTTCCTTTCTAGGAGTTCATTTTATTTTTATTTTTTTCTATTGTTGGGTTCCAAAGAGTAGCTATCCTAGTCCCTTTATCTAGGGGTAGTCCAAGGTATCTACAAGGAAGACCACCAGGTTTAAAGTTATGAACTTTGTAGATCTTCTTCTCTGTTTTATCATTTGTGTTAAAGAGAAAGACTTCAGATTTATTGGAATTGATTTCTTTCCCTGAGGCAGCAGTATATGAATCTAGGGTATATTTAAAAGTTTTTTCTTCATTTTCCTCACTAGCCCCATATAGCATAGTGTCATCAGCAAATTTTTTATGGGTAGTTGGTTCTAAATTATTAGATATAGTTATTCCTTTGAGTGATCCTTTATTTTTCCGTGTGTGTATAGCTCTCCCCAAAGCTTCTGCCATTATGGTGAAAAAGTAGGGATAAATCAGATTCCCTTGTCGGATCCCCCTTGAAATCTCAAAGAACCCTTCCAGTGTGCCATTTATGAAAACATATATAATGGGTGTAGATGTACATTCATATATAAGATTAATCCAACTTTTAGCAAATCCAAAGGGCTCTCAACATTTAGATAGGAATATCCAGTCAAATTTGTCATATACTTTTTTGATATCTAATTTGATAAGCATACTAGGAGACTTGTTTTTTTGAACTGAGTGTATAGCTTCTTGGGCTATAATTACACCATCATAAATTGACCTACTAGGTATAAAACTAGTTTGTTCCTCACTAATCAGAAGAGGAAGGAGTTTCTGGAGCCTAATAGTCAAAGTTTTGGATAACAATTTATATAATGTATTACAGAGTGCAATTGGTATAAAATCATTAAGGTTTTTGGGTTTTTCTTTTGGAATAGGAGTTAAAAAAGAGTTATTGACTTCTTTCAAGATTTTTCCTGAATTTCTAACTCCTTCTAATGCCTCTGTGACCTCTTTTCCTATGAATTCCCAACACTTTTGATAAAATCCTACTGAAAAACCATCTGGACCTAGTGATTTATCTAGGCTCATTCGCATTAGAGCTTCCTTGACCTCGTTAATAGTAAATTTTTCTAATGTGGATTTATTATGTTGTGGTGTTATTACCTTGGGAATATGTTTGAGCATCTCATTTTGTTTGCGAAGGTTAGAGGATCCCAGATTGTTAAGTATGTCTTTTAAATATTTGATTGTTTCATCCACTATTTCTTTAGGGTGTTGGAGAACCTCCCCATTTTCAGTCTTTATTAATATTATTATGTTTGTAATTCTCCTCTGTTTAGTGCTATTATGAAATAATTTAGTATTTCTATCTACTGCTTCTAACCAAGATTCCCTAGATATTTGATGCCAAATGATTTCTTCTTTAGTCTATACATCTTCATATTATGTTAGTAGCTTCTTCTCTTCCAGGTATAATGCCTCATCCATACCTAAGCTAATGACTTGTGAGTTTACCTCCTTTAGTATCTCCTCTAAAGCCATCTTTTTCTCAAATATATTACCAAAATGCTTCGAGTTCCATTCTAAAAATTTTCTTTTGATGATCTTAAGGTTGTTGGCAACTATATATATTTTTGAACCTAAAACCTATGCTTCCTCCCACCATTGTTTAATCAGATTTAGTATATTCTCATCTTTGAGCCACATTTGTTCAAATTTAAAGGGGAAATTCTTTGTCCTAGAATCTACTAAGATGTGTAATTAAACAGGGTAATGATCTGACCCAAAAAAGGGAAGTATTTCAACACTAAGAGTTGCATTGACATCAATTAGGCTGCCATAGAGACAACATCTATCAAGATTTTTTGCAATGTTACAAAAGTCTTTCATTTTTTTATTCCAGGTGAAGGATTTATCTTCAGTATGTATTTCAAGTAACGAGTATCTAGTTACCCAATTTATGAGATCGTTGGCTGCTTGTGGCAATTTACTAATACCTCCTCTCTTTTCTGAAATCTTGGTAATGATATTAAAATATCCATCAATAAAACTAATTTGGTTGGGGTTAGTACCAAGGAAAGTCTAAAATTCCTTCTAGATCTGGAGCTTATCTTTTGTTTGTGTGGGACCATAGACATTTATAAGGTTAAAAACTAGATTGTTTCTAAAATTTCTAACCCGACGAGTCATCCAATTTTGGTGTTTTTTGAGAATATTGAAGGAGACAGATCTGGGATCCCAGATGATGGCTAATCCTCCTAAAGATCCTATGGTCGATGACTCTTCTAGGTTTCTAAATCCAAGTTTTTTTTAAAATGTTAGTGCTTCTTCCCTACACATCTTTGTTTCTTGTACTAAAATTATATCTGCCTTGGTACTAGTGATGCAACATTTTAGAATCCTCTACTTGTTAGGGGAATTAAGGCCCCTAACATTCTATGTTAGGATATTTATAGCTCCTTGGAAAGGAACTTCACCTTCCCTACATTTAAGAGAGTATTGATTTTGACCTAACCAGAAGCTTCTCCATCTCTTTCCCTAAGTTCACCCTTAGATTTTATGCCCCTCTTCTATAGAACTCTACCACAATCTGGGGATTCTTTAATATCTTTTGTAAAGGAAATACCAGAGGTTTTGGGGTCCTCTGATTCCATATTTCCTATGTCCACCAATAGATTTTTTGTGTCCTCTTGTTCATCCATTACTTGCATTTCCTTTATGCCCTTTATTAGGAGTGATTTCTGTAATATTAGTTCCTCTTCATCATAGAGTTCATCCATGAACGTGTTAATGAGATCATCTGAGAGGTTATCTCCTACATAATTTGTGATAATTTCTACTTTCTTTTCTATTTGGGCTAAGGAGGTTTCAACAGATCCTTGTGTTTCTGCCATCTTGTATGTTTCCTCATTTTGAAATCCTTTTTGTTGATTCTCTTGATGTTCAACCTCACTATTCTTCCCATCCTTGGTTTGTTACAATATGACCTTACCATCCTTCAACGAACGTACCAAGTCTTTTTCAGTTGAGTACACTTTATCTGAGGTCTCATTAATGTGCATATTATTGTCTTCCTTCTCGAAGATAGTTCCTTCTCTATAAAATTGGTTCTGAAGATATTCCTCATCTTCTACCTCTGTATGTATCCATATTAGGAGGGTCAATTGTTGTTTTCTGTTGTGATTCTCCCCATTTCCATATTCTCTATGTTTTGTGTAAAGGCATCCCCAAGATGGTTGGTATCCCCAAGATGGTTGGTAATGGTTGTTCCTTCCTTTTCTGCTTGAGTTGGAGATACTACAATTGACCCTTGTGTTTCTGGACTCATGTTGTAGCCTTTTTAAATCTCTATTTGATTTCATAGCTCACTACTTTTCCTTTCCTCAATTTTTTGTTCTATATCCTTGTTTTTCTCCATAAATATTCGAAGCACTTCTTCAACCAGATTCATTTTATCTGAGGTCTTTGTTGTATCCATGTTGTCTACTTTGCTCTCTGAGGTGGACCCATCTTTAGAACATGGATTATTACTAATTTTTTACCACACTTTAGCTAACATGTCATCGCACTTTGATGACTCAAGATTGCAATTATGTTCTGGTGAGTTATCTACAGGCTTTTCTTCCATATGTAATCTCAAATAAAAAATTTCCTTGTAAGGGACTGCCCTTGTTTCCTTGGATATTTCCTTCCATTGTAGAATTATTTTATTTTCCTAGAGGTGTCTCAGATTTATCCATTACTAAATCTATTGTGGGCTTATCTTCTTTCTGTATTTGGTCTAAATGTATAGCCATACATTTTCATATTTGCGGAGATTCCGAGCAATCTGAATCCTGGTTCTTCTTATTGCATACTATTTCTGCATTACTCTGTGGAATAATATGATCTTTTATGAAGGTGCCATCAACCTTTCCTATCTCATCTGGAATTCCTATATCCATTCTTTTTGTGTCCATACTAGACCACTTTTTATTCTTGTATCTTCTTTCTTCCACTTTACGAAGAATTTCATCCACAAAAATTGAGGGACTGTTATCTGGACCTTGATGGTGAGAGTTTGAATCCATCAATGCCATCCTAGAATATTTCTCCACATGGTTCTTGAAGGGACTAGAGAAAAAACCTCCATAGGCATTTAGAAAAGATACTCTTGGAATCATTTTTTCAATTATCACCATATCTTGTTCTAGGAATTTATTGTTTGAAAAAGGGGATATATTACACTGTTGATGAGGGATTTCTAATGAAGCATCTAGTCTGAGTGTGGTATCTGCAGGGGAAGCTCTATTAAGGATGATCTTAATCCAGGGTAAAGTATGTAGACTAGCCCTAACTCTTTGAATCTAATCAAAGCTAACTGAGATTTATTAAAACCATGTTAACTATAATCATGACACTTTTGTGTGGTTGATATAGCTCCCTTATCCCTACAAATTCCCTAAAATAGTTGCCAATTTTTTTAAATGTGTATATGTTAATTAATTCTATTGGGATATCAGGGATAAAAATTTCCCTATCTACTTTTAGATTTTTTAAATTTCTATAATTAAATTTAGGTTGCCAATCAAAAAAAATAAAATTGCAACTTCTAAATTTAGGACATTTCGATGCTATAAGATCCTATTTAAGTTTTTTGTTACTTCATTTTAAAAATAAAAAACCTTCAGTTAGGATAGCAATACTTACCTAATCTGGAAATTTTACTTTGAACCAGTCTATAATATCCTTGGTACTAGCTCCTAATCATGTCCATCTGGCAAAAAATCCTTTCTTCTTACAAATTTTCATCACCGTGTCCATATATCCTATTTCAAAGTTTGGGTATGCATCCAATATAATCCCCCCTATATTTTTTCCATCATCATTGTTCTTCTTGGGGGAGGATGGTTGTGGTGTATGGAGGTACAGTGTGGTTGATTATCTCCTTTTATGTGGTGGTGTATATCTATTTCCCTAGTGATGGAGCAAGTGTAGATTTGGGGATTCCCTAACACCAGCAGGGTCCATGTCGACCTAAATATTTGAATATTTCTTGTAGCTAGGGTGGGGAGTATATAAATTGTTTTTGTATTGCTGGTCTCCTACCTTGAGTGGCTCTTGGCAATTAGACCTAGCATATAGCTTAAGAGAAACCTCTTTTGAGAAATTCTACCCTCCTGATTGGGCATCACTTAAGATCTGTCGATGAGGAGGGGAGTAAACATTTTGATTTAAATTTTTGGGAGCCCTAGCCTGAATATTAACTGGATTTTTGACCCTGTTCTTGTGCGGTGGATACATTGTAGATTTTTTCCCATGCTTCCCCTGAGAATGAGCCCTAGAGAAAACCCTAGGGAAGGAAGATGCCAAAATATCAAATTTATTATGGATCAGAAGAACATCTGGGAGCCGAGTCTTTGATATCTTTGATTTCCTTTGTTCTTTAACCAGTTGCCATTCTGAATCTAATCGGGCTTCAAGCAAGCCATCGCTAATTTGAGTAGGGAGACTTGGAATGGCAGTGCTTGATCCTATATATTTGGTTTTAGAGAAAGAAAAGAATTGTCTGTCCAAAGAGTCGATAGTCCAGAATTGCGAGAGAGAATTTTTTTGCAAAAGCAGAGCCATTATCTAGCATTTTTAATATTTTTTACTTTATTTTTTTACCATGCAATATTTTGGAAATATTATTTGATGATAATTTAAATAATCCAATTCATCTTTTATGAATAATTGGACGTTTTTGTATCTATAATGTAATAAGCGTACGTCACTAGAGAGTAATGCAATTTTAATCTACATATTATGAAGTTGTAATGAAAATATCTGAAAATATTTATTAAAATTGATATATTAAATTATATATTTACTATTTTTTTATAGTTGTATTTTTATCTACATTTAAATAAGTTTATGAGTAAAATAAGTGGGTTTATACTAAGGACCAAACCTTAATATAAAGTAGGGAGGTCATCGAAGAGGAAACCACACCAAGAGTCAAGAAGGAATATCAAAGAGACAATGGAAAAAATAGAAAAGAACAACAAAAAAATAGTACAGATATGACAAGACAAAAAGTAGTCCATTGAATAAGAAAAAATAATAGACCCATTGTGACTGAAAATTGAAGTTGGAATCAACCAATTGCCCGAGCAAGATAATATGCATATTTAGAGCATTATAAGGCTGATAATTTTTTTTATCATGGTGAACAATATAAAAAGAATCATTAATGGTAGACCATTTAGATTATTGGAGGAATCATGTTTTGAAATAGAAGATGAACCATCTAGGAAATCAACTTAAATTCATTTGAGGACATATAGTTAATAACCATACAAGGGGTAGGATCCAAATCAATAATAGAATAAGTAATAGGAGAAACAGTTGGACATTCTGATTTGGCACTTACCATAGGAGAAGGAGACACTAAGTTATTTAAGGAAATTGAGTCATCATTTGTAGAATCTTTAAATACGGTGATATCAAAGCAATCAACATTCTTCTAGACCAAGTGGGAGAAAAATGTGAACAAGACACCCAAGGGAAAGATGGATCCAAATTCCTTGTAGAAAGACAATGTCTACAATAGTATGACACTCCCTCATAGTCAAGAAACTAGTTCCAAATTGTATTATTACCTTCAAGATTACCTTATAAGGTAATGACTTTGAAGGATCAATATCCACTAGGATCCTAGCATAGGAGGTGTAGGGTAAATCTACTTTTTAATATGTTTTTTATTAGTATTCATGGGGAAGGGCCCTCAAACCTCATAGAGGAAAAATAAATAATTATTAAAAGTGGAGGATTAGAGGGAAGCAAAAAAATAAATTAATATATAGGCAAACTATAGATTTTGAATTGGACATGTAAGAAACAAGTAGATAAAAACTCTAGACACAATATAACTAAAATAATAGTACCCAAAAAAATAGAAATTGATTAAAAACATAACATACTCTAAAATATATGTCCCATTATTTTTGTATTTTCTTTAGAATTGTATCCCAAGATGTGCAAGCCATATTATTATTGCCTTTTTCATGTCTTTATCCCTATTCTTTCTACCATTCTTCTTTTCCCTTCTCTAAACTTACTATCCATAGAGACCATCTCATTAATAATTATTTTCATCACTTTAATATTTATTCTAATTAGTTATTCTATGAATTTCTCATGTTTGTATAATGTTTCTTTCTTCTTTTTATATCTAGCACGCTTATTTATAGGGTTTTATATTCTCAAGCCTAATGTCAAGGTATTTTAATTGCATAAAAATTACCTACCAATATTGCTCTTTTTTCGTAACAACTCCTAAATGAATTTCTTGTTATCCTCACTATTACTCTCATTAGAATTAGATCTTTTAATGAGCCCTCTTTTCCATCTTTAGGGGGGTTTTTGCCAAGAGTGGATGCAATCTTAGCTTTCATAGTAAGATTAACAAGTCTAACAATCCTCCTATCATAAGAGGAGTTCATAATATCATATTTAAAACGATGTTCATTGGAAATATCAGTATAAATGGATAGGTAGGATGAGGTATTTATTTTTTTTTATGAGAGATTTTGATAACTTTCTCTTTATCTACAATGATATTTTTCCTATATCCTAGGAATTAAGTACTTTTTTCCGTTATTAGGTGTGGGATTTTTGCTAAGCTCCGCAATTAAAGGTGGCTAACATAGCCAAGGATTTTTTTATTCTTCTATGGGAAATAGGGTAATATTTTTTTTTTGAGGAGATGGCACTAGATGTGGAAGTGACATCATTCATAAAGGTATTTCTTTTTTCTTCCTCTAGTTTAAGAAGGGAATGGGTTTTTGCCTAGGGGAAATACATTTTGATTAGGAGTGGAATTAAAAGTAGTATTTTAAATACACTAATTATAGATAGCATATATTAACCCCTATTTTAATGAGAGATAGAATCTTGTAGTGACACATTTATGCATAGAGGGAAAATAAAACTAAGGAAAACTAACAAATTTATTACACCTAAGGTGATTGAGGAAATGAAAATGATACCATTGAATAGTTAAAAATATACCCTCAAGAGTGATATAGTTTATCACATGGTGGATAGGCACCCCTCCTAAGAAGGAGGCATATCATCAATTCAAATCATTTTCTTTCCTAGTGTTTTATTTTTTCACCCTTATCTACAAACAATGTAAGGTATAATTCACACACTATTTTTAGTTAATGTGAGAGATTTTTTTCATTCATATCTTAACCAAGTGAACTACACAATGAAATCATTGAGAACTTCAATTTTTATGCTACAAAGTTAAATTTTACCATCCTTCAGGGTATTCATAATTTGTGATAAGATTTTTTTTTTTTTCCTTTAATGAATCTGAAGAACAAGGTAATACCTACCGTAAAAAAAATATTGAATACTTTAGTATTATTTTTATACCTGAGAAAAATTGGGCTAAACTCTTAGCCTTTTTCCTCGAGAGATCTGCCTTGAAACTAATATATATAGTAATAGAATGAACCTCAATACCTAAATATGAAAGACAAAAATATACTTTTATCTATGTTTTTTAAAATACTTTAGTATTTAATAATTTGGACACAATCAAAATGCCTACTTTTCTTCCATGTGTGAGTGAGATATGAACATCTAGTCTATATTTGGCCTTATAAATTTCTTCATTCCCATTTTTGGGCTTTCAATTTGTAATATTCACATCAACATGGACTCAATACTATCATGTTTTCCATTTAAATATCTCCATTGAATCATATTATATATCTTTTATTGCTACAATTTAAAGATTACCTTTACTATATTCGTAAACATTCAATTGAACCCATCCCTTTTTTTTCTCCATTTGATATGTTGTAATATAAACCACTCAATGATTTCATTTTTTTTTTCTATTTAAAAAATGACATGAGAATTCATTATATAAACTACTCCAAGGTTGGTAGCATTGACAAGCTCCGTGATGTTTCAAGTGGTTTATGTTTTCTTTATACTAATTTGGTTCATCTGTAGAACCTCTTTATTGTTCTTCATATCCTATTTAAATGACTCATTTTCTCTTTCCTTCCAGATTCCTTAAAAAATAAATGAATATATTTAGCTCTATAGGTAGTGTATTTATATGAAATTGAAACCTTTTGGTTGGATCCAACATTCTAATAGTTCAATGGAGCATACCTAAATGTGTTGGTCCTTTCACAAGGAGGCCTAGTCCCTAGAAAAGATTAAATTACTTAATACTATCTTGTACAAGGAAAAAAGGTGAGAATAAATTTAAAAAATGGGTGGGTGATACACCAATATAATAATTTCATTTCTTTCCACCAACTACAACATGAAAAAATAGTGAAATAATTAAAGGATTTATACAATTCTCTACTTTGTTAGTTCCTAGAGGCGTACAAAGGTTGGGGTTTTATAAGATGTTGGATGTAAACAAATATTGACAACTATAATCTAAAAACGTGACTAACACAACATGCATGCTTAGAAAATAAGAAAATACATTCAAACATCATGATTAGATAGATTTACATTGAATATATAGATGAGAGAAGAGGTAACAATGATAATTTTACAACTCAATCTTGATTCACCTTTCCTTAACCTTAATAAGGAAATCCATAAAGATTTGTTGACTATTTCTTACAATGTCATTGTTGACAATTTCAAAATGCATATGTGGATTTTACACAAAATCAAGGATATCAATCTCAAGATCTGATCAATTAAAAATAACATGATAATATTATCAAAGAGAAGTGGAGTGTTGAGGAACTAAAATTCATTATTTATTCCATGAAGAAGATAGTGAATACTATAGATGAACTTAAAATGATTATGATTAAACAATTATATATCTGGAAGAAAGTATTAAAAAGTATTATAATGAGAGACTCAAACACTAGGAAGAGAAGTTCTGAAAAACTAATGATAACCTAATCTCATTAGTTACCTTTAGTAATAGAGTGATTAGGAGCTTTATTTAAAGTATTAATACAATAATCAGTAAACTTGATATCATTCAGTAGGAAGGGGCTATGGTCAATGTTGAAATATTTGATAAGATGAAGAGACTAGAAGAAGACATTATCCCATATAAGAGAACCAGAGATGAATTAAAAAGGAATACTAGTAATTCCTCTCAATACATATAATACCTAAATAAATTCACCCCCAGCATGACTCGACTAGAGGCTAAAGTAGTGGAGGCTCTAAAGAAATTAAACTAGTGTCTCTTTTCTACTACTCTATAATGGTTTTTGTTGAGATTTTGATTTCTCTTTTCTGTTGGTTTAATGGTTTTTCATCTATTTGGTAGCATTTTTTAAAAATGATTTTGCTTCCTTTTAATCATTATTTTTCCTTGATCGAAAAAATTGATAATTGTATTAACATGAACATGGACACTAGGTTAGAATGAAAGAGGTATAATTAAATGGAAGAAACCTTGGAAAGGATTACATGCATTCCTTTGTTGATTACAAATAACTAAGATATTATAGTTTTAGTTAAGAACTCATATGTTCTTGTAACAATCAGATCAAATAATTTGTGGTGCATGTATGATCTAGTCCCTCTAAAGAGGATTGTAAAAATCCATCAATTTTACTTTTAGCAATGGAAATTACCCATCAAAATTGGCCTTTACAATATTTTAGATATTATATTAGGCTAAATAATCCTAATAGATCATAAATGGGAAAGGCACAATCTAACCTTTCCTTTGAAAGGTATGGTGGTATTTTTGGCAATCATCTATACTCAAGGTGAAATTTAATGGTGTAGGTAAGAGAATTAAATTCATCTAGTCTTCCAAACATCACTATCTAGTCATTGAGATTTGAATGCAAAGAATTAATCAACCTAGTTGAAATATAACATGACTTACTAGATTGACAACATTCCTCTATTATATGACTTTAAAATATAGTCATTGAACATTTATATTAATAGCTACTGTACTATTTTCCATTGATAGTTGGGTCATGGAACTGCCTTCTATGCCACGTGACTCCCCATACTATCTTGTAATATTAACCCAATCTAACCAAAATCCTATGGGTTCATGAGGACTATTGATCTATATAACCTCGTGATCCTAGTCATTAACAAATAAATTTGAAGTATTATTGAGTGTTCTTGTCAAATCAAAACATTTTTGCATCTGACAACACTAGCTGACTCTAAGTGTTTAATCTAATTACCAATTACTTTCATATCAACCCATAGGGCAGTATTGGTAACATAGGATGAAGTATCCCCCATAGGGATCTAGGGAGCTACAATATAAGCATAAAGGCCCAAAACTAGGGTATAAAAGTGATTCTTTGCCTGCCCCTCAGGGTTAAAGAATATAGAGTATAATTATTTGCATGCATGTAGGGGGCATTAATACTTAAGGGCTTACTCAACATATTTTTCTAGTCTTTGGGTGATATTATTGGTGTGGGGTTAGTTGAATAAATAAAATGGAAGTCTTAGGATATAACTTAAAATATTAGGAACCTCTTGTATCAAGTCAACAAAAAATATAAGGTAAGGATAGAACATTGAAGCAAGGGTTTAGATTTTAAGAGATAATATAGGGTTTATATCTAAAGGGAGAAGCTATATAATTTTTTCCAGACTCATTATCATTAATAACCATTGATTGGGAGAAGAATACACTGATATTTCTTTAAATTTTTAAATATTATTTTATACTAAAGATGGATAATTTAGATTCCTTATAATCCTTTGGTAGTATAGTCAAACTTGAACCTTAAGTTTCTTGAATTTGTTCCACCTTTCCTCCCACTAAAAATATTTATACATCAAAGCTAGATGTTTGAGTGAGACAAAACCTACAACCCCCTATTGGATTCAATCTTTGTATGAGAAATTCCTTCAAATAGAATATAAATTATTTAATATTTACATAATTTACATGAAAAGAGATTTAAACAAAGTTATTGATTGGTTTACTGAGTTTTCTTTCTTTTCTGACCAAACTCAAATGCTCATCATATTTATTGACAAGTAGCCAATAAAAGAAATGGATAGACCTACAAGAGATCATTGGAGCACCTCCTAAATGTTGGGAACAAATAATCTTTCCCTTTTGAGAATATTATCTTCCTGTAGTGAATGGATAAGAAAATAAAAATCTTCTTTATGCTCAACTTCATAATTAGGAGTAAGCATCCTGTAAGGGTGAATTGAAAATCTCCTACAAATTTATATGTTTTAGTGAAAATCCTGTAGAAGTGTAAATTATAATAAATACATGTTTAACTTATGATTTTGTTGTATTTCCTGAATGTTTTATTGAACAATAGGAGTTGTTATTGATAGCACATCTAATAGTATCACAATCCTCTCTTTTTGAATTTATATCTCATAATCCTCTATCTTAGGAGATGATGGTTTTATGGAAAGGTCTAAGAAAAAGTCTTCTAAATTATTGAAAAATGTGTATTCATCAATCTCCTCATCACTTCCTTATGTAATAGAAAATATCTTCACCTTGCAACAGTCATGATGATGGTTCAATTAAAATAAAGCTCCTCTTTAAATGTATTCTCTAGTATGATATCATGCATAGGATGGTTTACAACTTCATTCATATAAAAAATTTCATCTTGAAGGATAACATTGTTCTGAATATTTTCCTCATGTTCACATGCTTCATCATAATCAATAATAACTTCTTTCTACTCTAAGATCCTAAATTATGGAGGTATAGGTATATCCTTCTCTTAATAATAAATGAACCAAGGGAGACCATCAAATGAGATGACTAAGTCTCCTAAACTTCATTGTTAATATATAATTTCCTAATAGAAAACATTTTTAATATCCTATTCTATCAAATATCATCCTTCTTCCTTTGCATGTGACAACTCACAAATAATAGGTTGCACTTACTCCTTCCTTTATTGACTAGAATAATAATCTCTCCATACAATAGGTCCAATATTGTAGAGTGAAATGGCAATGGGATGAATGATTAAAGTAAGAGAATGTTTTTTGAAAAAATTTATTGACTGGGGATTGGCCTTTGAGGACGGTTCCCTTTTTGAACAACACAAAAAAATATGAAAATTGAAATGATGAACCTAGGAGGGTAAGGAGATAATTTATCATCTTTAATGATATCCTTTTATATGGATGCTAGATATGTATTTTATTATGTTTTTGTATCAAATTTCCCCTCAAGGAACTTTGTGTCTTATTTCCTTATAGCCTCAACATATGATTGAATTGAAGATGATATTGATAAAAAAAGATTTGATCATCTTGTATAATATGCTCCTAATCCATCTCAAAAACTATTAAGTGTTCTTGAAATATAAATAATATATGTTTGATGTTAACACTTTCCAAACTTCTCATCCTTTTGTGATAGCTAGGAGGATGAGCATGTTTATTGGAAGTAAAATAGTCTTCTTGGAGTTTTTTTATAAGGATGGTTAGGTTTTCAAAGAGGATAAGAAGGGATTCTTGGGGTGAAAGTAGGATCCCTCCTAGTTTATTGTTTCTAATGCTAAGGAAAATTATTTGCATGTTCATTAAATATAGGGAAATATTTTCTATCCATAACATATATCCATATTTTTTATTAAAGGAAAACTAGTTTTATAGGGATGAGAAACCCAAGTCACATAAACATCAAAAAAGATAAAGTATAAATAGTCATCAACCAATAGCTAGCCAAATGCTAAACAAAAGGACAAAAAATACGGGAATAATGCCCTGACATAACCTATATCATTTTAAATAGATGTTAAATATTACGTATAAATTATTCATTTATACTCCTAAACTTATTGATAATACTAACAAATAGGGTGACCCCTTTAACCTTACTCCTTAGTCTCGTAGTAGGACCAGGTAAAGTGACATTGTATATCTCCTTGGTGATATCATAGGCATCCCCAGCTAACCTAATATCCTTGAAAGGATGATTTTTAGCCAACTTGAAACAAACTGAAGGAGAAGCAGGATAATCAAAAGGAAAACTAAAAATATTTCTAAATTACACTTAAATAAGTGTAAAAGGTCTTCTAAAATAGAGAACTTTGTACATATGAGGAAATGCACTCTAAAATAAATTGAGATACAAAGCCACCAAGAAAATAAGAGGTTCCTCTTTAAGGATGAATAAACTAAAGAATAAACCAAATCTTTTGTTTGATGAAGAGAGAGTCCTAGTGGGCATACCAAAAAATATGGAATGATCCATGTTTTAGATTAAGTATTAGTAACTCATCTCACGGGGAGAACATACTTCAAGAGATCTATTTCTCTTCCTAAGGCTCTTTCTTATCCTTCCTAGGGAAACTCATCCTTACCCTAACCAAAAGATTCTTCTATCAATCCTCTACTCCACTGAATCTCTCCAATCAACTTCAAACTCTCTTCACTCCTTCACAATCTTTTATGCACTCATGGGTCCTCTCCAAGAAACTATGTTTTCAATCCTTCTTTTTTATGTTAACTAGGTGTCCAACCTCTTTATCCATCATTTCCAATAGGTTTTAGAACCCCTTTCACCAATCTTTCATGGGATTTTCAATCAAGTTCTTGATTCCCTATATTTTAGGCCTTGCAGCCTTTTTGCTCAATTAGGCCTCTTGATTTTGGATAACTTGAATTTACTCCAAAATTTCCTTAAAAAATCCTCAAAAAAAAGTTTTATTCTTTATACACCCATCCTAGTCTTCAATATTTTATAGGTTAGGCTTCTCAAGGTGTCCGTAAAGTGGTTTTCCAAGAAACCCCTATTTTTAAGGGTTTCTAGGGTCTCTGAACTAGTCTGCAACAAAAGGGTTCAAAATGTACTCACATTGAATCATATTCTCCTCTCCTCTCGATCACATGCCCCTACACTCTCCAACTCAAGATTGTCACACACCAATCCAACTAACCATAAATTAACCTCAAAAACTCTGCAAGCTTCTAACTGGACGACTCTGGACCTGCCTAGGGCTTGCTTGGAAAAACAATTCATCTGCATAAAACAAACCTAAAACACATATATAAAATTATTTATAGTTCTCTTCTTGATTCTAAGTGGCCATGGTGTTCGAACCATTGTAAATCAAGAAAGAGCCATTTCTTTACCAACTACTCTATACATGACAACAAGACTAGGAAATCAAAAGGATTTGCAAACTACTCTTAAAATTTACAAAATCTCCAATTCAATGTCACACAAATTTACTACATACACAACACTAAATATTCATTCCATTGAAATTCACCATTCTATCCAAACCGGTCTTTGTCCTAGGCAATCCCACTATAAATTCCATGCTTATACACTTCCAAGGCCTATTAGGTGTGGGTAATGGCTAAAAGAATCTTGAATTTGAAGAGATGGCCTTGTCTTTTTGACATAACACACACTCTCTACATATTTCCTTACATCCTTCTTCATTTTAGGCCAATGGTAGAACCTTTCCACTAGATCTAAGGTCTTATTCAACACAGAGTGACCACTTAGGTTGTCATTATGATTCTCTTGGATGAGGTTTTCCCTCATGGATCCCCTTGGAACACACAATTTTTTCCATTTAAATAAAAAACCATTCTACAGGGTATATTCAGAAAATTAACTATGAAATTGATTATCAAAATCAATGCATACCTTGTGAATTTATGATAAATCTGCATCCCCTAGATATAATTCCTTGAATCCTTCAACTCCTATCCTCTGCAAATTGGATTTCTTGAACAATGAGAAATATCCTACTAAGTGCATCTGCAACTTTATTGTTTAACCCATTCTTGTGTTTGATGGTGAATTTATATGATTGCTAAAATTCCATCCACTTTATATGCTTAAGACCAATCTTTCTTAAGTGTTGATAAGCTTAGGGCTTGGTTATTTGTGTATATAAAAAATTCCTTTGGTAATATATAGTGCCTCCCTTTTTTAAGAACTTGGACCAATTCATAAAGCTCTAAATCATAAGATGAATACCTTGACCTAGCTTCATTTAACCTTTCACTAAAGAAGGCTACTAGCCTCCCTTCTTGACTCAATACTTCCCCCATGAATATATTTCTTGCATCACACTCCACAACAAATAATCTCTCAAAAATAGGAAGCACAAGGATGGGTTGTGTAGCTATGTTCTTCTTCAACCTCTCAAAACCTTCATTGGCTTCCTTGGTCCATATGAATCTGGTCTTAACTCCACCTTTTATGATATCTTGGACAGGTTCACAAATCTCCCTAAAACTTATCACCAACTTTCTATAAAACTATGCCAACCCATGGATGCTCCTCACTTCTGTCCCTATTTTAGAAGTAGGCCAACTTAGGATTGCTTCTACTTTTATTTTGTCCTTTTTTATAACATGTTGAGAGACTACAAAACCAAGGTAAACAAGTTCTTATTTTATGAACTCACTCTTTTCAAGGTTAATGGTCAACTTCTCTTCTTGGAGTTTCTTCAACACAATCTCTAGGTGTTTCATATGCTCTTTTTTTTTTATACTAAAGATGAGGATATCATTTAAGTACACTACTACAAACACACCTATATAATATTTTAGGACTTCATTCATTACTCTCATAAATGTACTAGGTGCATTTGTAAGCTCAAATGACATTACTAACCACTCATAGAGTCCCTATGTGGTTTTACAGGAAGACTTCCACTCATCCCTCTCTAAATCATCGTAATCAGATAATATCCACTCTTAAGGTCAATTTTTTAAATGTACTTAGCACCCCCAAGACAAGCTATCAAGTCTTCTATTCTAGGAATAGGAAATCTATACCTAATTGTTATCATATTTATTTCACAAGACTCAGTACACATCCTCCACTTACCTCCCATTTTAGGTGCCAAAACCAATGGAACAACACATGGGGTGATGCTATTTCTGATTAGTCCTTGGTCCAACAACTCTTGGACATGCCTTTCAATCTCCTTGTTTTGTTCTGGTGTCATCTTGTAAGAATCTTTGTTAGGAAATGATGCCCCTGACACAAAATCAATCTGATGACTGATTTCTCTTTGTGGAGGTAGAGTGGCTGGTGTCCCATCACAAATGATGTCTTGCAATTGATCTAGCAACAATTTAACTTTTTCAAGCATAGATGTTGGTTTTTGTGTCTCTTATTTCTTTGGTTTCACAATGATGGCATTACCCAATCCCTTCTTCTTTCTTCATATCACTTAGGAATTCTTTCCCACTCATTAGGAGTCTATTGGAGTCCATAGTCTTTACTATTTCTTCTTCTATTATGTATTGTATTTTATAGGTGAATCCATTCTTCTTGAATGTGTACTTATTCTTCTTTCCATGGTGGTATTCTTCTCTTTCATACAACCATGGTTTTCCTAGCAACAGATGGAAAGCATCCATAGGTAAGACATCACCTAGTATCTTGTCTTAGTACTCTCCTATGCTGAATTTAACCCACACTTTCTCATCAACCAGTATGTTTTGTCCTTTGTTTAGCCAAGTTACCTTGTAGGGATATGCATGGGGTATCTTGTTTAACTTCAAATTATGTATTGCCTCCTCTGAGATTAAATTATATGTGGATCCAGATTCTATGATGAATCTATACACCTTGCCAAGGATCTTGCATTTGATCCTAAAGAGGGTTCTCCTTTGCTTGTGTTCTTCTTTACAAGGCTCCTTTATCAACACTCTCATAAGCATGAGAGTCTCACCCTTCTCTGAATCTAGAGATATCTTTGATTGCTTCACATGACTGTCTTCTTCTTAGACATATGCTATCTCCTTCTCACCATGTGTATATGATGCCTTTTCTGTACATCTATAGGTAGGGTGTCCTATTTGTCCACAATGGTAACATTTTATGCTAGCAACTTATGAGATTCTCCTAGAACCACTAATCCTACCTATTCCACCATTGTTGTAGCTCCTACCTATGCCATAGCCACCTCTATTGTTTGGCTCACTTACTTATTCAATCAACTTGGATTCTCCTTGAATTCTATGTTCATTTCTTCTACAACTAGAACATCCTCTATTTCCACCTTTGAAATCTCTGCCTCTCCCTCTACCTCTAGAGTTAGATTCGTGCTTCTTGTTTATTTCTTCCAGCTTGAGGGCCATTCACACAAAACAATGGACACTAGTTAGGGTAAAAAGGATTAGCTCTTCTTGAATTCTCCATCTAAGCCCATTGATATATTTTGACACTTTGATTCTTTCCTCTTCATGTACCTTGGATATAAGGAACAACTTCTGAAACTCCTTTGTATAAGAGGCAACATCTATATCCTTCTGCCTGAGATTTTGTCTCTTCTTATGTAGCTGAATTTCATAATCATTTTGTAGGTATCTTTCTTTGACCTTAGTCACCATAGCCTTCCAATTCACTATAGGCTTCTTTCCTTCTCTCCCTCTATCTTCTTGTAGGAACTTCCAGCAGGTTAGGGCTTGTCCCCTCAATCTAGACTTGGCTATCTTCAATTTTTGGGCCTTTGTAATCCCATCACATTCAAAGTGATTCTCCATACCTTCAATCCATTCCATAACTAATTTTGCATCTATTTTTCTAGTCAATACAAGGATGCCTTCAATTTATTTACCACTCAATGATTTGAGGGCTTTGAGGAAAGGTTCCTCTTGTAATGGTGGGTCTCGTTCTAGCTCTACATCTTATTATTTTTTCTTTTCCCTTACCTTTATCATCCTCTAACTGCTCCTTCACTTTGTCTGCAGTCTCTACAACTTCTACCGGTCTTTGCTTCATTTCCTTCATAGCTTCCTCTAGAAGTCTATTCCACTCTTTTGGTGCAGTCAAATCCCATTTGTCAGCATGGTGCTTTCTCCTATTGAATCACTCACCTTTGACATACACAAAACTCTTCCTAGAGTGCTCATACCACTTTAATGGGGAGATTCTACTTCAAGAGATCTCTCACTCTTCCTAAGGATCTTTCTTATCCTTCCTAGGGAAACTTATCCTTACCCTAATGAGAGGATTCTTCTATCAATCCTCTACTCCACAGAATCTCTTCAATCAACTTCAAACTCTCTTCGCTCCTTCACAACCTTCTATGCACTCATGGGTCCTATCCAAGAAAATATGTTTTCAATCCTTCCTTGGTATGTTAACTAGGTGTCCAACCTATTTCTCCATCATTTCCAATAGGTTTTAGAACCCCTTTCACCAATATTTGTTGGGATTTTCAATCGGCTTCTTGATTCCCTATAATTTAGGTCTTGTAGCCTTTTTGCTCAATTAGGCCTCCTGATTTTAGAAAACTTGCATTTACTCCCAACTTTCCTTAACAAGTCCCCAAACCAACTCTGGATTCTTTATGAATCCATCCTAAGCTTCAATATTTTATAGGTTTAGGCTTCTCAAGAGATCCGTATAGTGGTTTTCCAAGAAACCCCTATTTTTAAGGGTTTCTAGGGTCTTTGGACCAGTTTGCAACAAAAGGGTTCAAAATGTAATCAGATAGACTCATCTCATCCTCTCCTCTCAATCACATGACCTTTTCACATGTCCCTACATTGTCCAACTCAGGATTGGCACACACCAATCCAACTAACCATTCCTTTAACCTCTGCAACACTGCAATATTCTAGCCAGATGGATATGGACCCGCCTAGGGCTTTCTTGTGAAAATAGCTCCTCTGCATAAAAAAAACCTAAAACACACATATAAAAATTATTTATAGTTCTCTTCTTGATTCCAAGTGGCCATGGTTTTCCAACTGTTGGAAATCAACAAAAAGCCATTTCTTTACGAACTACTCTATAAAGGACATCAAGACAAGGAAATCAAAAGGATTTAAAAACTACTCTTAAAATGTACAGAATCCCTAAAAAAATGTCACACAAATTGTCTACATATAAAAAACTAAATCTTCATGCCATTTAAATTCACCATTCAATCCAGTTGAGTGTGGATGAAGGTTCAAAAGGTGATTGTATTACAAAAAATAGAGAAATTCTTCTTTTACAAAACCTGTTCATACAATCTGATGAACAACCCCTCTTTTAGGGTTTACTTTGTATTATATATCCCTCCCACATGTGTTCAAACCCTTTTATTAGTCTCTTGCATCATTTAAGTCATTTGGAAATTTTTAGGAAAGTTGTCACGACAACATTTCAAAGTTGCAAACTTTTTGATTACTGGTAAAATCAAGTTTTATGGGGACCAGAAACCCCTTACATTTAAAGAAAAAATATAAGCATAAAAAAAAAAACTAAATAGAGACATGACTGGATCTAGCCCGCAAACCCAGACAAAGATAGAAATCCAAAGAGAAAAGATAGAAACCAGCTAGACTCTCCAGCATCCATAAACCAAAAGATGATGCGACAAAAAACAAGGGAACACCAGAGCTAGGACAACTCCAGAAGAGTTCCCTCTACTTCCTTCTTTTCTTCTGCAACCTTTTTGATGGCCACATTGAAATTTGACAGCTCTGAAATCCTGTCAAGAATCTTCTTCTTCCTGGTTGAACATGTGCGCTTTCCTAGACTATCATCTTCATTATCATCTTTGTCTTCATCAATGTTCACAGTGGGGGAATCCATTTCAGGTTTAATAGAGTTAAAACACTCCATAGTAGTAACCATGAAGAGATTATTGTCCTTCAAGTGTATTTTCATAGTATTCACCAAGGTGTCTAGTCTCTCATGTAGAGACTTCAGATTTTTCCCATCCTCCGTGTTCTATTTTCCCACATCCCCAGTCGGCCAAAAGTTAATAAGATTGACACGAGTGGACAGAGCTCTGTAGTTCAGATGAAGAATTTTTATTTCCTTAAATACCCATTTCATCAGTCGAAATGAGTGGAAGGACATAGCTTTGGCAATTTGTAGAACCCTGAATTGGGGCTTGATTTTATCATCCATGTCCTCCTGGAGAAGTTGGACATTTTTCTCATGCATATCCACCAGCCTAGAAAAAGGGATGTTCTTAGAGGAAGTAGGGATATGGTCCTTATCAACATTGCTTTGACCTAGATTTTCTGCCTCTTTCTATTCATAATACACCTCCATAAGAACCTCAAGCTTCGGAGAAATAGAGATGTCATGTTCTTCCGAACTCATGTAATTTACCAAAATGGTGACTTTTTGACATCCCACATCCTCTTCAACAGCCTCAGACATTTTACTTTTTTCCTTAACATTATGGGCTTCCTTAGTTTTAACTTCTTCCTCAACAGAGGCACTCACCAAGACAGAAAGAGACTCTTTGTTGTCGTCATCAGACTGGGAGTGAGGAATGTAGTCATTCTCATCATAGCCATCAGCACTCATAGCATCCGAGTCTGTGTCCATTCCTGTATTTTTCTCAAACTTCATCTTTTTAACAGTCGAATCCACCTTATCATCTCCAACCCTATGCCATTTTCCAGCCTTAGCAGAGCCCGAGTCTTTCAGGGAAACCATATAAGAGGATTGGAGACCACAACTTTTTTAACTTGTTCAACAATCAAGAGAATCAAGCCCTCATGCAGAATGGGCTTTCTATCCTTCTCCCTATGGTTAGTAATGCTATGACGGAGTGATTGCAACAAGTAAAAGGGGAAAGAAATTCTCGCCTTATGAGGAAAATGACCTAAAAACACAAAGTGATAAGAATGGGCCCTTTTGTATCTTCTATCCAAAGACACATACTCCATGATCGTCGTAAGAACTTTGGCCCAGAAACCTTTAATGGAGTTAACATCATAACACCCACTAGAGTCTTTCACCAGGCTGTCCGCTTCCTCTCTGTCCTTAGGAAAATGTTGAATGGCCTTCTGGGATATCTTTTTATCTCTGTATAATTTAATTCCTTTAGTGTTTAAGCATGTAACCTCTGCTATCAAATCTTCAATGATCTTAATGGCCATGCCTTCGATTACCGCAGTCCAGTCCTTCCATCTTTCCACAAAAGCATTTGTTATAGTGTCTTTCGAGCCATGAAGGTGCTCCATATAGTTAGTGAGGCATCCTTTTTTAAGTTTGTCCCAAATATCTATTTGGGTTTTCCATTTGTTACAATTTTTCAGCTCCTTTCTATTTAGCCCACCCCCCATGATACCTTGAAGATAGCTAACAATGGCAGAAGAGATATAGAGGCAGAGTAAAAATGCCAAGCTCAAATTTTGAAAACTGCCAAAGAATGTGTGTCTACATTTAACCTTCTTGGGAAAGACACACCATTCCATAATCTTGTTACCATCAATTAATGAGAGCCGTAAATTCATGAGAGCTATTTTAGATTTTCCAAGTCTTCTCATTTGCTATGAGTCAGATCATATGCCAACTGGCCCTCACTTCAACCGTCAAATCAGTAACTCCATGCCAGGTCATGATACCCTCGGCCTTAACTACAATGTTCGCCAACTCATCCGCTATACAGTTCACTTCCCTCAAGGTATGCAAAATGATTACATTGGAAAAGGAATTAATGATTAATGAAGCCTCCTCAATAATCACCTTGATATACCATGAAGGCTTAGCTGTCCCTTTAATGCAATTTACGTTATTCATTGAATCACCTTCAATCCAAACATTTGAGGGCATATATTTATTGATTAGCTTAAGGGTTTGTAGTAGTGCCATCGCTTCCGCCAGGTGATTGGACTAGACCCTGATAGGGAAGGCCATGGCCGCAAGACAAATAGCCTTGTCATCATGGATAAGACCACCACAACCCGTAGGGCCTGGGTTTCCCTTTGCAGCACCATGAAAATTGGCTTTAACCTAGCCAATTGGAGGGGAAAGCCAAATGACATTCTCCCACCTAGAAGGAGATAGAGCCATAGTGTGATTCAAAACCCCAGCATTGAGATCCAGCACTTCACCGCTAAACATGTTACCATTCTCTCTGATGCTTCTTTTAATCTTTTCCACTATGATTACTGGAGGAGAAGCCTTATCACTAAATACTCTATCATTCCTTTCTCGCCAAAGTTTCCAGATGATGTGAGGATCTATAATATTCCACAGAGAGCTCACAATAGGAACATCAACATTCCTCCATTGCTTGAAATTTTGTTTAGGAACAACCAGTGTATATTCCAGCTTTGTAGGGTAAGACACCACACATCTCTAGAAAAGCCGCTATCAATAGCTAAGTGGAAAACTGATTCCTCCTCTTTTTTACACAGGAAACATCTATTCAGTAGGACCATTCCCTTTTTTTTAAGGTTGTCAATGGTGAGGATCTTGTTCTAGAAAACCATCCAAAAAATGATGTTAATTTTTGGAATGAGCCTTTTATCCCAAACCTGACTCCAAAAAGGAAGAGGGTCTGGGGTTTTAATCAAGATCTCATAAGCCAAAGCTACCAAGTAGAGACCTAATAGAAGCTTTCCCCAAATCAACATATCCTCCTTTGAATTTTCCACTTTCCAGATTTTCAAATCTAGCAAGAAAGGTTTGACTGAGAAATCAAATTCTGAAAGGTCAACCCGGTTCTGATTAAACCAGTAATCAGAAACATACAAACCCAATCTAATTTTACAAAAATAAATAATAGGTTGAAAAGAAGGAATGGAAATCAAAGAAAAATATTTTGCCTAGCAGTCATCCCAAAACAGGATTCTCCTTCCATTGCCCAAAAGCCACTTGGCTCCCTTAAAAGTCATCTCCTTAGATTGTTGGATACTATTCCAAATGAAAGAACCTTGCACCTTCACCTTAGACTTCATAAAATATGACATGTGAGGGAATGAGAAGAGATGTTTTTTTTTATAATGTCATTCCATTCTTTATTTTCACCATATATTCGCCATATTTGCTTAGCCAGCAGAGCCTAGTTAATAACCTTTAGTGGCCTTATCCCCAGCCCTCCCCATTTCTTCAGGGTGTAAACCTTGTCCCATGCCACCAAGGCAAGTATCTTTTTGTCTTCCACTCAAGACCAAAGGAAATTTCTCTGAATAGATTCTATCACTTCAACAATTTTTCTTGGGATCCTGAATAAGCTCATTGCAATATGGGGAGGCTTTGCAGAGAAGCCTTAAAAAGTTGGAGTTTACCTGCTTGGCTGAGAAGAGTTCCTTTCCAACCAGCTAATTTGCTATTAAATCTGTCCACTATGCCCACCCAGAAAGAGTTAGGGGGTTTCAATCCCAAAGGGAGTCCAAGATAGGACGCCGGAAAAGAACCAATATCACACCCCAAGATTCGAGCAATCCTATTTTGCCTATCCACTAGAGTATTAATAAAGAACATAGAGCATTTCTACCAATTAACAGTTTGACCTATAGCTGAAGATTAGATAATAAGGGTCTTTTTAATCCTTTTGGATTTTTGGATAGAAGAAGACCCCATAATCACCATGTCATCAACGAATTGTTCATGAGAGAAAGGATTCGAAGAAGAGGAGGGAATAAGGCCTTGAAGGGAACCTTTAGAGGCTAGTTTATGCAAAGTTGTCATGAGCAACTTTTATAACTTTTGCAATTTTGCCACTCCATTACTCCTAAGTTGTATAGTCTGATTACAAAACAACATATTTGGTCCAAAACCATGTCTAGACCACATTTAACATCTTTCCACTCATTTTTTATTTTGGTCCACATTTTGACCAACTTTGACTCTCTTAGCTCGTAATGCAAAAATAGACTTGTGAGGACCTTTTTGGACTAAACTAAAGACATGAAACTACAAACTCCTATTTACAAGACACTTTCACACACCTTGGGACTTTATCATAGTCCTTATTCGTTGGTGGTTGTCTAGAACCACCTACAAGCCAAAATTTGACCAGGATCTCTACTAGTACCCTAAGGTGCTCCTGCGCTATCATCCTAGACTTCTATGTTGGATTTACCATGCAAATTCAGATGTCCCATTGAATCCTCTTCCTTAAAACATAAACTGCATATAATGACCAAGTTGAAACCCTTTTTGAAAAAAAATTCAATAGTTAAATTTCATAGTGATTTTCTGTGCACTAGAAATGGGCTATTTAGGGAGTATTTTTTTATAGATTAAGTTCCATGTAAAATTAGGACATCCTTGGTTTCTCTCCATCATATAGTAGCCCTAACAGAAAAAATTTCCTAGAGGATTAGGGCTCTAGATAGATTCATTTATTTTATTGATATTGAAGAAATAATAGTCCCCTAAATGTTGCACAAATTAACCTCTAACTACCTCAGTCATGAATAATTGAGGATGAAAAAATTTAGGTTGTCTCGCATTCTAGTCAATGTTATTAAATAGTTTTATGTCAAAGTGTCTTCATAGATGAACTTTGAAGGTTCATAAACAAGGGTATGGACTCAAGAGGATCATTTCTAATGTATACATCTTCCTAGCTATTGATTCATATTACATGATGCAGTTCCAAGGTGAAAGAGTCCCCAACGGAGATGTCCAACCTCGTAGAAAGAGAAAACACAATAGAAACAACAAAGAACTTGACACAATAAGATGCAAAAAATGTTTTTTTATCATAATTTAACCATACATGTCAAGCTATAAGGCCTTCCTGATTATAGACACATACAAAGAAAAACTCTAAGATCTATCCAAAATATCTCTGAAAGCTTTAGGTCAATAGGCCACTTCTATACCTTCTACCCTTCCCTCACTCACTCTCTAGCACAAAACCAACCCCTACATTTATACAAAATAGTTCGACCACATGTCAGCTCAAGAAATTAAATTTCCTAAAGCAGAAAAATGTTTTACAAATATAGGTCCAACCCTATACAAACATAACATAAGAAGAAGATATCATATGGAACAATCCACAAAGGAACCATGATCCACAGGCTAAAGAATCCCACAATCATGATCACAATACAAATCTCTAGGTAATTCCACACCAGTCATGAATATGTTACCCACAACCAGAAAGAGAAAGAAATATCAACACACGATCAACCTAAAGAGATGTGATCATAGGAGAATGATCCAAAAACACTCCTGAACAAGAACCCATTAGCATAACTCCTAACTCACATGAAAACGAGACCACACAAAAACCTGTCAACCCAATCAGAAGAACAGGGAAAAAAATACTTCCCTATTACAAATTCCTCTAGATCTTGAACAACATAACACCAAATAAGGAGTGATCATAGAACAAAATCTGAATTACTATCAATAAAATTCTACTTAAAGTATGATAGCTAAAGATCCAACTAGACCAACCACAACCAGAAACACAAAAACTGCTAACTGTAACCCAAACTCATAAAATGATGCAAGATTGCTAGCAAACCAAGGATGCTCATGCATCAGACACCCCAAGTGACTAAATATTTTTGATAAGAGAATATCATGAAAATATTAAGGGATTCAAGACAAAGATCCCATAATAATTCTTAATCGACATGTTCTCATCATCTATTACTTGCATTGTCATTCCACTCTTCTTAGTCAAGTACTGCAAATGACTTTTCTTATCATTCTTTAACTCGTGTATTCTACCTGAACCAAATGTGTCAACAGGACAAGATCCCAACTAAATCTTCTTGTGCTTCATTTTACCACTAGTACCCTCTAATTTTCCTTCAGATCTCTAAACCTTAATGTCTATACTACCCTCTATAGTCATCTCATATCTCCTTCCAATACTCAAATTCCTCATTCCTTTGTCTTCATCCTTCAAAAGAGTAAAAGTAAATTAAATTCCATCTTTCAGGATAGTAATGAAATTTCTTTTATAGTCATGAATATCCTCTCTATCATACTGTCGAGGTCTTCCAAGTAGAACATGAAAAAAACTCATATTCACAATGTCACATAATACTCCATCGCTATAAGGACCAATGTGAAAACTTACCATGCACTATTCCTTAACCTCTATAGCATGATCTTCTTGTAACCAACCAATCCTATAAGGGAACAGATTTTTCAACCTCTTCAAACTAAGCTTCTAAACCATCTCCTCCAAAACCAAGTTATGAGTACTTCCTTGATAAACAATGACCTTACAACATTTACCACCAGACTTACGTATAGTCCTAGATAAATTTCTCCTTCTACAAGGATCAACTTTATTCTTGGTCAACAATGTCCTTCTAAGCATAAGATTCTCACCACCCTTAGGTTCAGCCATGTTCTCAATAGTAACAGGATCTTCCTAAGCCATAATAATTTGTTTACACTAAAAATCTCTATGTCTATTCCATTCACACATAAAACAAGTTCCTTTAAACCAATTGATGTCATCCCTCTTGCGATCATCAGTCATAGGTGCAACCAATTTAACTTCTTCAATAGGATTATCTTTCTCCTTTGTATGTTTATCTTTTCCTCTAGAGTTACTTTGATTTCTTTTCTTCAACTTATCTTCAACCTCTAAAGCATAGTGATAAGCATCTTCAACTGTACCAATATTCAGCATACTCAACTCCTCATGTATGTTATATATCAGACCATTAACATATCTAGTAACCTTCTCTTTAGTAAACTCTCTATGTCTAGATCTAATGGTCAACTTGTAAAATTTGTCAATTTAATCCTTCAGACTGAGATCTTTCTACTTCAGATTCTTCAACTTATTAAACAATTCAAATTCATAATCTGCAAGTATGAACTTGGCTTTCAATTTAGTAACTATCAACTTCCATCTAGTAATCTTTAATTCTCCTTCATCTTCTCTATTCTTCTGTAACTCCTTCCACCAAAGAGAAGCATATCCTTTCAAGTTAGTCTATACCAATCTAACCCTCAAACAATCATAGACATCTTCAAGCTCAAAGTAGTCTTCTATCTCTCCTATCCAATCAATCAGGTCTTTAGGATTCAATTTGCCTGAGAAATTAGATACTTCAATCCTATGAACAGTATTGAATCTAGCCATAGTTCCAGGAGAAAGAGAGAGAAACAGAAAGTACAAGGTGGTCAGAACTTGAATTAGTTGCACTTAATATTTTGAAGAAAGAGAAAGAAATCTCAAAATGCAATCAACCCCAAGAGATGTGTTCATAGGAGAATGATCCAAGAACACTCCTAAACAAGAGCCCACAAGCGCAACTCCTAATTCACACAAAAAATTAACCACACACCAACCTGTCAACCTAATCATAAGAACACAAAAACAAATACTTCCCTATCATAGAATCATCCGGATCTCAAACAAGATAACACCAAATAAGGAGTGACCATAGAAAAACATCAAAAATACTGTCAAGAACTTGTGAGTACAAGCGCGATAGAAAAAGATCTAACTGGACCAACCAAAACCACTGCTAACTATAACCCAAACTCACAGAATGATGCAAGATTTCTAGGAAACCAAGGATGCTCCTACATCATTATATTTACCACTTTTCATCTAATCCCTCAACTTGAGATTTTTTTAGTTTTTAAAATATTGTCCTTAATCATTGAGCCATTACATAGTTAAGAGGAGCAAAGATCGTCCAGACCAAGGTATTTTTCTTGAGAAATCCGTGTCAAATCATTTTCATTTGACAAAAGGTTCCAACCAATCTTAATGAGTAGGACATTGTTGAACAGTTGTTATTTCCTTAGGCATTAACCCCCTAGGAGCTTGGGTTTGCAGGTAGTGTCCCATTTGATAAAAGTCATCTAGTTTTGTTTAATGGAACAATGTAAGTACTCGAAAGGAAAATTATTTTGCCTATTTCCTTAATTAATTTATTTTAAGTTAATTCAATGGATCAAATGAAAACGTAGTTCTATATTGCACATGTGATGAAAATTATATTAGAAAAAGGGAAAAACTATTACAAATGATTTACTCAAGTTTTTACTTTCATTCTTTTAAATTCAATTACTTTCTTAAGTTCAAGAGAGTATTTATGTTACATGTATGCATATTCAACTATTTTATGACAACATTAGGATCTAGTATAAAAGTAAGATAGTTAATTATAGGATGGCATGAAACCTCATTGTCCTATATTTTTTTGCATGCATTGTTGTATGGTGCCAAATTTGTGGTTCCTTAAAGTGAGTAATGTTGTGTGATATTGCTAAAAAGATTCAAGTATGTATTTTTTGAGTTAATCTCATTAACCCATATTTCATGAGTAGTGGCTCATAAGCACCCATCTCTCATGAGAATTAATGGAACATGTAGAACTCATTACTTCTAGGTGATTCACAAAGGTGAAGGACTAGGACTTCCTAGGAGGTCACCCATCCCAATAATACTCCAGTTCAAGCGCAGTTAACCATGAAGTTTCCTCCAAGTTTAAGCCCAATTTTGATGCAAACTCATTAGCAAAACCTTCAGAAAGTGTTGTGCCTTATGAACCATTCATTAGAAATCCCCTTAAGCTCATCAATAGATAAGTAGGAGATATTTTCCATAGTGATTCAAATTGTGACATTTCTATCAAGATTCAACTATGTAGCTTTTGAGTCAAACTCATTGACCGATGTTTAATTTGCAGAAGTTCATAAGAACCCATCCTTCATGAGAATGAATGGAACACTTAGCACCCATTTCATCTAGGTGATTCTCATAGAGGTGAAGCACTGAGACTTCCTCAAAGGTCACCTATCCTAGTAAGGTTGTTATATTAAAAAGTACATCTCAAAAATATCTAGGGACAGTGGGCCGTCCTTGGGACACATTGGAGATGTTAGAGTCATCACCAAATGTCCGAGGGACAAAAAACTGCCCTATTTTCTCTCACATCTAACACTTCATGCAACTTATCATTGTTGCCCCTCAAATTTTTGGGCTACTAAGTGGAGTTTGTGTCATCAAACTTTTCTTTTCATCATTATGTTTTACAGTTTTTCATATTTGTATTGCAAACTTGTAGCCTTTGGGCTTTTTTGTGTATGTAGCAATATTTATAACATATGCCCACTCACTTCCTGACATGAATTATAGAAGCAATTAAGTAGTACTATTAATATGTTTGACTCTCATCACTTATGTCAACTTTAATCGGTGTGTTTTACTAAGTAATTTTCAATCTTTGATACTACAATGTTTCATAATTATACATAAAACTTTTATAGTTGAAAAATAATGATACCCAATATAGAAGTTCACATTGGAAAACATTTATCTGAACTTTATAGCATTTTTAAAATCTTGTTTATTATTACTTTATTATTTTAGCTTAAAGTTTCTATGAAAAGCAAGTAGTTCTATGTTTTTTTTCAATATTAATTGACTAATTAGAATATCTTTGGAGGACATCTGTACGCCTAATCTAATATTACCCGCAATGATTGCCGTGGTTTGGAGCGAATATAGAGACGTGTAACTAGTGTCAGCAATGATTGATGATGATGGATGAACCAGATATACTCAACATTCTGTGACGGTTCAGTCCGCTCTTTCAATTAAAATTTTATAGCGAAATAGCCGTATAAAGAGATGCATTATGAAACGTTGAATTAATATATTTAATCCTTGAAAGTTTATCTTTATCTGATCGTGGAAACACGTATTGAAGAGTATTTGGTGAAATTTCCCAATCGATTCTCAATTGAAAGAACTAAATTTGTACATAATCGTCCAAAAAAAACCAAAAAACATATATGTTATTTCATATCCAATCATTCTACGTAAGTACAACGACCGGTCAGCTCGCTTTAAAAAAGATAGTCTGTGCTTCCTTCTTAATTTCCAAATAACTATATTTTGTGTCCGCTGCCTACCATTCCAAATTCATAGACAATAATAATATTTTTTGTGTAGTGGGAATTAAAGTTGAAACATGAAATCCATTCAGTGTTTTGTACTTTAAATTTATTTATTTTTAGTGTCCTTTTCTCCAAGCTGACAGTCAAATTCTGCTCGCATTTTCCTCTAGTTTATGTTCAGTTTGTATTCTTCCTAAGGATTCCAATACTGTGAATTTCTCTTAGTTCCAGTAAAATTTAGGTATTTGTATACGAGGGCGTTGGAGCTTCTATCAACATTATCTGGGGAAATTATTATTTATGTTCATTATAAAGAAGTCAAATTATGTATCAGCTGGGTTGTGTTATGGTACTCGAGACCAAGAAAGGACCACAAGTAAGTTGCTGTCGGTTTTGATTGCTTTCGTGTACGTTGTAAATAACTTGGATTCTCAATTCCTCGAATGCGTAGAATTTTTTCGTTATAGTTCATAACACCCAACTCTCAATCTTTGAGTCATAATACAGAGAATTGGTTTCTTAATAGATTTACAACAGTCACATGGATCGCAAGGTCTTCAGTGCTATACTGGTATCTTCGTATGAGGTAAGTGTCTTTCATTTCAAATGGTTTGATGCCCAGTTACTGCCAGTTTTATGTTTTCTCCTCACTTTGTTTTTGGAAGGTTTTAAATCTTTTGCTACGAAGAGAGAATCATAAAGAAGAGAGGTTCCATTCTGTATATTTTTAAGGATTACTATTTCAAGTAGAAGATTTAGAATGAAATGAAAGGCAGAAAACAAGTGTATAAAATGGGATGTATTATTGCTGACAATACGGGCTTTAATATTTTGCTATTTTGGGAGAAGTTTAAAGATTATAGGTAAAATGAGTCGATAAAAGATTATTTTTTAAAGGACAATATAAATAAAAGAATGGAGTGTAATATTGAGAAATCTAGGATTTAATTATTTTTAGTTAATATGGATAAACAATAATTTAGTAGCAATTACATTGAGAAGGGATGGTAACATTGAAAGCTATCGTTATGGAACATATATTATATGTTAACCCCAATCTACAATACTTCAAGTAACAACCAAGGAATAGTGCAATAAGTAGGATTTGGATGACCCTTTTTCCTCCTCAAAACCATTGTCATAGAGACCTCATTTTTCCCATCAACAATGCATGGCACTAAAGGAAGAGGGGCAAAAAAATTGCCTTCATTTGGAGACACTAAATGAAGTTGAGAAAAACTATATGTTTTATCTAGAATATAGACCATCTACATAGACACATCAACTAAATTGAAGTAGTCAAATTGGCAATAGCCTGCCACAACAATACATGTATTGCTATCGTACGAATTTACTTAGATGACATTAAGGAGGCAAGTCATCTAGAAGAGAAATAGAGTTGAAATTAGGATAATTTATTTTGAGATGTTGACAAAGTGCTTTAAATAATTATGTTATTAATCTTTCTATTACTTTGATTTAATTTTGTTCTAATTAGATAAAGTAGGCGAGGGGTCAAAACCTTACAAAAATGCAATTATGAGACAAACGAGAGGAGCTCACAAGTTGTGAGACCACCAAAACCAATAAAGAGAAGACCCTTTGCTGAAAATGAGGCTTTTGATCAAGGAAACAATTTTCAAGAACAAGGGATCCAACCCCAAAAAGATCACATAATTAGAACAAGAAAGACAAGTTTTAGGAAGGAACCCTGAACTATCAAACTAAAGAAGCCCCTTACACTGAAGTCATAGATACTAAGGGAAAAGACATATATCAATAGATTTTGAAAGGATTTCCACAACCTTTTACCTAAGAGACCACCTTTAACAAAGACAATCTCATACAAGGAAGGAGACCACAAATAACTGGAGGTAAGTAGAAAACTTGTGACAGTAGAACCACCTAGCCATTCTAGAAAGATTTTAAATAAAATTACCATAGAACAACTAAGCTCAAAATATCCTAAATGGTTTTGAAAGGCGCCCCTAAATATTTTACAAGTAGGAAACCCTACGAAAACAACATCGTGGACCACCTCAATAGGTTTTCTATCAGTAGTATAGCTAAAGGAGATTAAAGCAACATGGATCACCTTAATAAGTCCATTGCTAGTACAAACGTAAACCTCAATAACTCCCACTAGAACAAAATACAAGTCTACCTCAATAGGAGTATTATTAGTAGAGTAGTTGGCATGGTCAATAGAAGGAAGAGGGTAGGCAAGGGAAAACTAAGAGATCCAAGGTAAAACTAACACCATGCAAAAGAAGTCAAAAATTAGTGCAATAGCATTATTAATCATAATAATAACTATGTTATTAAATTTCATATTTCTTCGACTAATTAAAAACATTTTTGAAAAAGCATTTCCAACTAATTGATTTTATTACTTTTTTAATACTATTTTTTAAAAATATAAAAAGCAGTTAATTTTAGCACTTCATTATAATTCAATTTAGTTTACATACAAAACATAAAATCTAAGAAGAAGAAACAAATTTAATAAAATATTAAAACTATATAAAATTAATAATTTTAAATTAAAATAATAATAATAATATATCTATTAGACTAGGTTTTAAAATTTTATTAAAGAAACTACAAGTTTATATAGATTTACAATTAATATATTATTTATCTTGATTTAAAATATTGAGCTTTCATGGGTGGTAGCGTGCATCTAACGATTGAAAAAAAAATATTGATGGTTCTTTGTATGTTTCAATTTAAGAGCTCAGGGTTAATTTCTTTCATCTCACCAAGGGAAGGGTAATGTTTCTAATATATTATTATCTAACATAAA